>APFE031289335.1:32646-124178 GCA_000404065.3 Pinus taeda
TATATATATATATTAGAAAAATAGAGGGTATCTTGTTTTGCAATGACCATTAAATCATATGAAGCAAAAATATTTTTAACTAAATCATATTTAGAGGCTGGATGGTGGTATAATTTAAGACAGTGTCCGTTTACTAGGAATGAGGTATGGTTTTCATCTATTGTACTTAGTCTAACCGTTCCATTGTCGAACATTGCGTCCACTTGATATGGGCCCATCAAGAAAGTGCAATGCTTGCCTTTGAAATCCTTAAATCTGGAGTCATATAGTAATGCCCAGTCCCCCACATGAAACACCTCAGTTTTGATAAATTTATCATGCCATTTCATTCTCCACTATTGAACAGCAGTAGTTTTCTAGACAACCATTGTTCAAATCTAGTCCAACTCATTCAACTATTCCAGTCAATGTTTCTAGGCTTATGATCAATCTAGGCCTACTTCTAAAGTTGTTCTGAGTGTACTAATCTCAAATTCCACCGAAAAAAGGGGGATTTCCCATAAACTAATTCATATGGAGAAAACCCTATTGTATTCCACTATGTTGTTCTGTATGCCCATAGAGCTTCTTGAAGTTTATGTGCCTAGTCCCAACGATGGCTTGCTACTGTCTTTGTCAACTTATTTTCCAATACCTTATTTGTGCTTTCTACTTGTCCATTCACCTAGGGATAATATGGGGTTGTCACTCTATGTTTGACCCCATATTTTTGTATTAGCTTTTCTATCATATGAGATGTAAATTGTGATCCACCATCTGATACAATTTCTCTTGGAGTCCTATACCTGCAAAGATTTCTTCAAAAAGGAACTCTACCACTACTTGTTTTGTTGCTCTCGTAACCACTCTAGCTTCCACCCATTTAGTTACATAGTCGGTATAGACCAAGATGTAATCCTTCTGATGCGTAGGTGGGTTGAAGGGACCAACAAAATCGATGGCCCATTTCTCGAATGGTTCAAGGACTATCTGCGGCTATAGGGGCGTTTCATCTGCTTTTTCAAGTTTTCCCATCTGTTGATAGCTATCACACCTCCGAACTTAATCCCCAACGTCACGAAAGATGGCGGGATGGTAATATCCCATTTGCAGTACTTTATGACCTGTTCTTTTGTTTGCAAAATGTCCCCCATAGGGTTTGTCATGTGCAGCTTTTAATATCTTGAAAATATCATCTCTTGCCACACAACGACAAATCTACTGGTTAACTCATGTATGGAAGAGATATCCTGACATCCATGAATATCAGGTACTCTGGTGAATGATCTTCCTTTGCTCCTTATAGGAAAGATGACGAGACACTTTACTTGTAGCAAGATAATTAGCAATATCTACATACCATGGAGTGTTATCAGAAACTGCAAAAAGATTCTCACCTGGAAAATCATCTTCAATTGGTGTTTCCTTACCATCATGTTCTACCCTAGATAAAAAATCTGTGACCACATTGTCTTTCCCTGGTTTGTCTACTATAGTGATATCAAATTCCTGTAGTAGCAAAAACCATCTTGTAATGCGACCAGAGGTAACAAGTTTGTTCATTAAATACCTAATGGCTACATGATCAGTGTGCACAAAAGTAGGATACTCGATAATGTAGTGTCAGAACTTGTTGATGGCATAAACGACAGTAAGAAATTCTTTCTCAGTCACTCTGTAGTTTAATTCAGCAGGAGCCAAATTTTTACTAACATAGTAGACTGTGTAAGGTAACGTATCCTCTTGTTGTCTCAATACTACACCAATTGATGTCTGAGAGGCATCCGTATGAATGTGGAAAGGTAATGCCCAGTCAGGTCCTCTAAGGATCGAAGCACTGTAAAATAACTATTCAATTTTTGTAAACACTACATCATAGTCTTTTGTCCACACAAATTCTAAATCTTTCATTAGTAATTGAAACAGTGGGTGTGCTACTTTTGCAAAATTTTCTATGAAATGCCTATAATAACCAGCACAACCAATGAAACTGTGTACCTGTGTGGCTGTTTTAGGTGTTAGGAAGTGCATAATTACTTGTATCTTTACTGGATCCATCTTGATCCCTTCAGCTGAGAGCACGTGCCCCAGAACAATTCCCTCTTCCATCATCATGTGGCATTTCACTATACTCAGAGAGACATGCGCTTGTATACACCTTGTGAGAACCTTTTCCATATTTTTCAATCCCACCATGAACGAGTTCCCATACGGAGTAAATTCATCCATATAGATCTCAACACTCTAATCTATCAAGTCTGAGAAGATTCCCATAATTTCCCTCTGGAATGTCGCAGGGGCATTACACAAACCAAAAGGAAGAACCTGGTATGCAAATGTCACCCAGGGCATGTGAACATGGTCTTGTCCTGGTCCTCAGGAGCAATCTGGATCTGGTTATATCCACTAAACCCATTCGGAAAAGAGAAATACTTCTTACCAGACACTGTTTCTAACACTTGATCAATAAATGGAAAGGGAAAGTGGTCTTTCTACTTTGCCTTATTTAATTTTTGATAATCTACACATATCGACCATTTTCCATTCTTTTTGGGGACCATTACCAATGGTGAGACCCATTGGCTGTCTGAAATAGGGTAGATGAAACTAGATCCAGTAATTTCGGAAGTTCTTTTTTCACCACATTCTTCAATGTAGGGTTCATTCTTCTCTGAGTTTATCTTATAGGACGACAATCTTCCTTGATGTATATGTGATGGGTGCATAAGTTGGAAGGTATTACCTTCATATCTACATAATCCCAAGCGAAGGCCTCTTTACGTTTCTGCAGAACATCTATAAGCTGCTCCTTCTGAGATTCTGATAGGTCTGGATTAATATTCAAGGTTTTCCCAGGTTCCAATTCCACTTGCATACTTTCATGAGGTGCATTAGTAGGTGGTTCCTCTAATCCTCCTATTGTTTCCATAGTTTCCTAAGTCTCATAAATTAGGATAGATTCTAAGATCTGTTGGTTCAATTCTAAAACGGAACAAGGATCACCCCTGAAGGAAGTGATTACATCATCTTTTGATTCCATTTTCAATTACAGGGCATGTCCGATAGTAAGGATGGGTCTAACTTCTTCATCTTCCGTTTCAACATCCATCATAGATACAACCTTCTTACCGCCTGTTGGTTTTATAGGTGAATTTGGTTCTGCAGGTGGATAAAACACTAAATTCTTAGTGTTATGCCCATTAGAAATGACCATATTCCCTAAGCAGCACCCAATGTAAGCATCTGTAGTGGCCAACCATGGCCTACCCAAAATTAAGGGATGACCACCCATTGAAGATTGTGTATGTAATACCAGGAAGTCTATGGGGTAATGCCATGAATCCACTGAAATTGTCACATCTTCCAACTTCTCTATAGGTTTGACTGTAGACCGATCTGCTAATTCCAGTACTGTAGGTGTATTCTTTAAATTACGAAGTCCTAACGCATGCATAGTTTCAGTGGTGATGACATTGATGGAATCTCTACTCCATTAATCTGTACTGTCAAGATTGGTTTCCCCGAATCTCCATATTTCACTAGCATTGATTTTCCCATCATAAAATCTAACAACTTTCCCATAACATGTATAGTGAGGGGATATTTAATTTTCTTGGTAGATTTATTTGAACAATATTCCCTAAGAGTCTTTGCATAGATTGGCACATCCTTCATAGCTTGTAATAAGGTTACTTTAACAAATAAGTTCTGCAATTCTCCTAACAAATCAAATTCAGATTGAGGACCTGGTTTACTCATGATTAATCTCTCTGGGTAAGGTGGTTCAGATTGATGCTGCTTGACAGGAAGCGTCTGGGTTCTATTGGTTTGCTTTGGATTTTCACTAACTGGCTCTGCCTCCTTACCTTCACTATCAAGTTGTTCAATGATAACTGGAGGAGGTTAGACATTAACTATCTGACTTGATTGCATATTCATTTCATACAAATCTATAGTGGAGATACTATATGAAGGCAGGTTAAGAACATCAACTTGATGAGCTCTCTTATTGTTGGAGTTAGGGTTAGGCTGCATTGGGAGCTAAGGATGGGCAAGCTGGTTACCAGGAGGCACATTGGATGGCAGTTGAAGATGTTGTTGGGGCATCTGTTATGGCATCTACGGTGGCATCTACTGAGGAAACTAACCAGGAGTCAATCCTCGCCAGGTTGGAGCCCATGAAGAGCTCATACTGGCTTGGGGATTCCACTGCTGCCAAAGTGGGTACTGGTATTGTGGCCACATGGGAGGATAAGGCATGGTTTGAGGATTCATATTACAATTGTTAAAATACTAAGATGGATCTAGGTACATACCTTGATTTCCCATCGGTGGTCGAGCCTACCATGGCTTCCTAGATCCCATGACGTACAGCTGCTCCATGTCCTCCCTCGTTCCTTGAAATACTACTTTCAAGCCTAGAAAGGAAGGGCATGAGCTTGTAGCATGATTGAGCTCACATATTGCACATTCCCCTATGGAATTTAGTGGACATTCCCTCTCTGAGTGCTTCTTTCTGCACTTCAGACAAAATATTGCCATAGTCCTGTCCAGCTCTAGCTACTTTTGTTTTACTTGCAAAGTGTCCATCTGTGCTGATAGGGTATTGAGTATATCTGTTCTCAGGTTATCTACCAAATTTCTGATTTCTACTTTTGTAACACCCCCGCTATATCCCTTTACTAAACAGATCGCCTGCTTATTTTTCATGAGCCCCCTTGAACACTAAATACATAATTTGCAAATATCTTTGAAATTCTCCTTGGAGATGTCTCCCTTTCCCACAATGTTCAATAGTTCCATTGAGTCTTCTCGAAGGGATTGAAGGAGGATAATCTTTAATATTTCCTTATCCAAGTCAGAATGACCTAACCTCTGTAAGGTGTAGTTGAACCTCTCCACATAATCTTCCAAGCTTTCATCTTCTTTCTGAGTGAACTTGAAGAGTTCCTCCCTAATGTTCCGGGATTTATAGTAATCCTAGTATTTCTCCAAGAAAGCCATTTGCATATCCTTCTGTGTGGAAATGGATTTTCCTCCAAGGCCCATGAACCATCGCAGAGCCATCCCTTTTAGAGTGGAAGGGACAATCTTCAACTTTTGGAAATCTATTGTATAGTCATACCCTTGGCATACTATATCAAATTCAAATAGAAATGTGTCGGGGTCTTCTGAGATAAGCCCATGGAAGGTTGGTAGAGTTACTAATGGAATAGGCTTTGTAGGTGCATCGGTTCCTAGATCTCCAATAGGGAAATCGATGGTGGAATTTGTAGGAGTCATGAATATTTTCCAATAATCACTGGGGATTTCAACAGGCTCTGCAAAGAGTGGCTGAGGATTCTTTGCTACTGGAACTTGAGCTGCTTTGGTAGCACTTCCCTGGTCCCTTGGTGATGTAATTATCTCCTCGTTTCCTTCTCCTATGGCTTGATGGATTGATCCTTCAGTTGCAACTCCCTTTCCTTTACTATAATAGTCCGACTCTGCCAATGCTCTGCTTGCAACTTCCTCCTCTGCTAACACCAGTGCAAGATTCTCTAGATTAGGTCTACTGCTAGATGTTTCCTCCACAGTTAGAGGAACCTACTATGTTGAGTTATGAAAGAATGTCGCAACCGATACTAAATGTTCCACTGATTATCCTTCTGACTTCACCCTTCCTGCTCTTGGTCTCACAGCTACATGAGAGGATGCTTCAGATTTATCCTTTGCTATGATCTCTTGTATATAATTTTTTCCTCCTAGGTCTGGTCTTCCTCTCTTTGGGGCTCTCCCTCTACCCCTTTTATTTAGTTCTTTGTTCATACAAAAGTTGGATTGATAGAGGGTCTTGGTATGAACCTACAATGCTTCAATCCTAGAGTAAGGTGTCAAAAGGTTGTTCCTTCCCAAAGATGAAAGAACTCACAGAAAGAAAGGTATCTATAACCAAAAATCTAGGGTTTCAAGCCTTGAGCAGGGCATTAAAGGACTCCTCCCTCCCTAGGGACAAGAATAAAAAATAATCAAAAACCATGGGAAGCCTTAATATTCCCAGATCTGAAGCAGGGTGTTAAAAGAGGGTAAAAGCTAGGGATTTCCCATAAACAAAGCACACACAGGTTAAGAAGAAATAATTCTGACTCAAGGCCTAGAACAAGGTGTCAAAATACTCCTCCCTCCCTAGGGCAAGAGAATGGCCCAAAATTCATCAGAAAAAAAAAAAAAAAACAAACAACCAAAAAGAGTACCTATGCTTAGGACCTGAAGCAGAGTGAGAAAACTCGTTCTCTCCCCAAGATGAGAGATTGACACTTTGGTTAGTCCGTATGGTTGTTTGCACCTTGTTAGCCTCCCCGACAATGGTTCCAAAATGTTGGTATCCAGGTGGGGGTGATTTATCGACCTTGTTTCGACCTTAATTTATCAATCCGGGTGTGTATCCTTTCAAGGAAACACACAAGGTATATGTAGGGGCAAATGCATACTCCTTTCTAACCAAGGGCTCGTGGGTTAAGATTCAAAACATGACTGTAAGATTAACAATTTACAAAACTGCAGAAATAATTATAAACAGTAAAGAACTGCAACAACAACATAAACCGATAACTCACACACACACAAAGATGCATCACTTGATCAAAAGAGTGGGCCCAACTCTCTGATTAGGGCTGTGTTATCCACGGCAAAGACTAGAACAACAAAATAGATGATCTTTTATTACTCAGTAATAGATGTTTACAATACTAATGGGAGAACCCCCATTCATAGGAACAACCTACAATTTATATGCAACGAGGGAGACTAACATATCTCCCCAAAACATAGTAACTACCGATACAAAGATTTACATCGGTTGAAAAGGTATTAGCATTAGATGTCTGAGATAGCAAGAAGGCCTAAGAATAGTTCATGGAGCTTATTCCCTGAGCTGCGCAACCTCCTTCTGCCTGGCCATTACTAGATCTGTTGCGATATGCTGAAGTGAGGGTTCTTGTTCTCTAGGTTGTGGTCAAACACATAATTCAGTACCACAAATATATATACTTCGTGCATTTTTACTTCATTAATTAAAATATACCAATTGGACAAGTAAGGGGGTATTTACCTTGTAATTTTAACATAACAACATAAGTAAATGAGTACAAAAGGGTCAAAAAGGGTAATGGAAATGGTCAGAAAGATGGCCCGATTTGGTGCCTAAAAACAATTACAAATGTCCATAATATCCATTACCCATATCAAGATATTAACAAAATTTTAAAAATGGGTTGTTCCATTTTTATACACATCGCAACACCAAACATTACCACCTTTAGTGCACTAAAAGTGATTCATGATCTTATTACAATAGCTCCATGCAATATTCAACCAACACATCACACACACATAAGTGGGGACAAATCAACCTTCAACTATCTTCCATTGATATCAAAATTATGTTGGGCACAATATTACAACATTATAACAATACTTTGTCTTGGCTCACTAGCCTAAATAGAACATCATTACAATAGCTCACAATGATGATGCTCAAAACCTCACCCCAAAAACAACTACCCAAAAAGAACTAACCACCAATCTCCTAGACAACATGAGACAAAATGAACATAAGAGAATAGACCAATAAAATAGTACAAACCAATAACACAAAATCAACCAACCAACGAGATAACTCAAATCCCTTCAACATCCACATATTTATAAATAATTACATGGTACCAACTTGACCTTGATACCATGGGAAATACCAAGGAAAATAATTACCATGGGCAAACAAACTACCATTATTATGCTTGTTCCAATAAAAAACTACTTTGAAAGACAATCAAACTTAACCACTTCTACCTTGATCGCATTCCACGCCATTCCTCTCCATGACCATTTTGTGCTTTGATACTTCTACAACAATTCTACATATGGATACTTTTTTTCCAATTATGTGTACTTATGCTCTCCACTATCCCCTCATTTACAATTATGCATGCATTTTCCTCAAAACTGTCAAAACTGCCTCAAAAAATATTCAACTCTTTTACAAAACATTGGACCTAATAATATATCACTCATTAATGTCATACATGTAGTTAGTGCATTGCATAGGCCAGAAGGAATGACTAACCACTCATACAAAACTTTCCTAGCTTTTAAGATGATATTTCAAGTGATATCCATAATTTAAGTTCAACTCGATAAAGTATTTCTCCTCCTATAATTGATCCAATAGATCATTTATCCTGGGAAAAGGGTACTTGTTTTTGAGCTTGATTTTTTTCAACACCCTGTAATCTATACACATCTACCAAGCCCCATCCTTTTTTGGCACCTTTATGATGGGTGATGCACATGGTGTTGTACTCAGTTGAATGACACCTTGTTCCAATAATTGTTGCAATTTTTTGTTCACGTCACTTACTTAAGTAATAAACTACCTATAAATCCGAATGTTTGGAAATGGGCAGTATAGAAAGAGAATGATCTCATGCTCCACTTCCCTCTTAGGTGATAGCCCTTGAGGCTCCTAGAACACATCCATGTATTCCTATAACAACTCGTCTAATTGTTTTTTACGTTTCCCAGTACACCCCTCCATGGATGAATTTCCTTTTACTAAATATTCTACATATTGATTTTGTTTTAGAAATAATAAAAGATACTTCATGTTAGAGCTGATCATTTTGTTATCTTGGTTGGCACTTACTAGTGAAAATTTTGACTTACCTTTGTGTGCATTATTCGTGAATGATTTTCCATCCTTGATGAGTTGGTACTAGTTGGCTCTCTATATGAATATTGTATCTAACATATACATGTAGCCACTTCTAACCACCACCCCACATACATGAAGGGGAACTACATTTAGTTTTACTTCATCAATAAAATTAGCACTCATAGCAATCTTAATTTTGCACTTATTTTTTTTACCTTCAAATATATGTCCTTGTTTACTAATCCTAGTGGATATGGGCTTGAACTATCACAAAATTCCAATCAAAATTTGTTAACCAACTCTTCTATAGTGTGATTCACCTATGGTCGTGAGTCAAATAGAGCATCAATCATTGTCTTCTTGACCTATATATTTATGTGAAAAAGTTCAGTCATTTCTTTCTCTTCTTGTTGCTAAAGGATACTCATACTCACCTCCTTCTACACTAGCTTATAGGGGATCTTATCATCCATGTCCAAGATTATTTCTATCTGATTTCTTGGATCAATGGACATGAGATTATTATTATTATTACATTTCTTTTTGTTCTTTAGGTTATGCTCTAGATGCAACTTCCAACACTTCTCCTTTGTATGGTCAATGTTGCAGTGGTTGTAGGGATATTTGCACTAGTCTTTTGTCGCTATCGTACTTTAATATTCTACCCTTTTACACTTCTTCTTTCCTATATTAGAAGTGTCAAGCTACTCTTTTTTCTTCAATCCACTTGATTGCACTTTCTTTAAGCATATGTTCTCTAGGTTCCATTCTTGTTCACAAGCCTTGCCCACTAAGGCTTGAACAACATCACTTGCTTCTAGAGATTAATGTGTAGACCCCCTAAATACTTGAGGAGTACATTTTTATTCTTTGGGTAGATGCCTAATATTATGGTCATCCTTCTAAGTTCCATGGTGTACTCTTGTACACTTTTCTGCTACTTCTACATGAATTAGTGCCACTAGATCCATCGGTCCTCTATGTACCCATTAATGTAAAATTATGACTTTATAATGGTTTTAAAGCCCGCTGTCTTAGTCAATGGAAGACCTCCCTCTAATTTAAAGGTCTCTTTATGACTTTCCCAGCAGGATAGGGCATGGTCCTCTAATCTCAACTCTGTAAATGAAATATTTTGTTCTTCATCTATATGATTAACATTGAAATACATTTCTAATTTCTACAGCTATATATCTATCTTTATATCATTGATCTCACCTTGGTATGGCTTGAAATCGACTTTATCCTCAATTTTGAATAAATATTGTTAATGGTTAATGAAAATTTGGGTTAATCTCTATTGGGTCTTTTCTTTAGGTCATTCTTTATTTCTTCATGATCTCCAAATCTCCATCTAATAAATCCTCTATGTTAGAAACTGCATCTTCTTTTAATAGCCCAAGCTTATTTCTCATGGCTGACATGAGAAGATTCATGTTATGGCTTATATCTACAAATTATTCTTCCATCCATGAAAACCTCTCCTCTATAGGGTCACGATGGTTATTCATAAATTCATCAAGCATGACTAGGGTTTTCTTAGTTTTAGCTTAGCCGATCTAGATCCTTGAAAAGCCTCACATTATACCCAAAGAAGCCTACTATGATACCAATATTATCCATAAACTACCATTGATATTCCACAGGATAGTTCATCACGATAGAGCTAATAATTTATACTTAAAAATCTGAAATCTATGGTATGAAGGTTTATTTCTCTTTAGATTTATGGATTTGTATAGTAGTATTTATTATGTATGTATGCAAGTTATAATTATGTAGAAAATAGAGAAAAGTGAAATCAAAACTCATAAACCATGATTTGTCACAAGATGTAACTTGGTAAACGCTTTTGGAAGAAAACCCAGTTGGAAGGTATGATGCTTTGCTCTCTTTCTCTAAATAGAAAATGGTTGCAAGTGCAAAGACGTAAGGCATGTGGTTCATGGGACACTAAACTACAAAAATCCTCATTTTTTCTCTCTCCCTATTCCTCTCAAGTACTCTACTCATATATGGAACAAGATTCAGTTGAAAAGAATGGAGCCCCATTTTTCTCCTAGCAGCCCAATTATAGCTCAACTTGATAGCCTGCTAGTGGTTAGGTTTCACTCCTTCAACTCTTGACCAAAGTTACAATATGGTATCTATGGATTCTTATTCATCATAAGAATGTGACCAACCCATTTTTCATGAGTTATTAGGGTTGATGTGGCATCCTCTTGAATTAATATGGCAGTGAAAATAGGATGGTCAACTTCTAAGTGTCATAACTTTTGCATATGGATTCCAATTGAAGCGAATCTTGCATTGTTGGAAAGGTATCTCTATGTGGAATAGATTAAAAAGGTGTAGTGTTAAAGAAGAAACTTGTCACCACATAAAAACTTTGTTTGATGCATCATAATTCTCTCTGAAGGTTTTAAACCCCGATTTGCCAAACTCAGTCCTATTGGTAAAAGTGATCATGTGAATTGATTCCCCCACTTTTTCCACTCTGAAAGCACTGAGATGGATGACAAATAATATAAATATTCAATACAAATAATTTAACTATCTACAATAGGCGTTTTAAGGAGGTCTTGGAAAAACCTTCATATTTGGCCTATGTATGGTTTTCTATATGAGTGTGGAATTTGTTAAACAACTAGGCCAATAATATGATCATATTTACATTTGGAAACTCTACATTAATGTTTGCTATTTTTTGGTATTTTAAAAATAGTTGATATTACTTTTTGTAAAAATCTTAGAATTTGGTCTAGAGAGGGATGGGGATGAGGGTGATGAGTTTTTTTGGATTATAATGGTGAATAAATCTAAAATATTTATTAATTTTGGTGATAGAATAGCCATTGGCGATAATGACTTTGGTAAGGTGTTTCTTTTCTTTCTTGGTAACTAGGGTTTTCAAGCTAGGGTTTTTGGATTTGGTGGTGGTGAGACAAGAAATATATCTTCAAAAAAATGATACAAAAATTTGTGATTAAATGAAAGATATTTAAGGCCAAACCTTCATAATTTTATATAAAGATATTCACTACCACGAGGGACAGGAAGGATCCGATGGTTGTACATTTGATTTTCCTATAGAAACCCCCTTTAAAAGCCATAAAGTGGATGACAGGAAAATTATCATGGTTTAAAGTTCCAAGATCAACCAATTTTAAGATGATGTTAAGAGCTTCAAGAACTAAAGTGTGGTAATCTTCATCTAACTCACAAGGAAAAATAAATTTAGCAAGAGTGTGCTAGAATTATTTTCCTTTCAGAACCTCGTAAACCTAACTAATGTAAAGGTGAATTTAAATCGATTCATCATCTTAATAAAAGCCAGGACATAATTATTTTAAAAGCTAATAAAGGTAATGATAGGAGGGTCATGAATATGTGTAATTGTAAATCTAAAGTTGATGACCTCCTATCCTCATCTTCTTACAAAAACCTTTTTAAGAACCTAATTATTATCATAATCATGTTAGTCATGGAGGTCATCAAGTCATCATCCTTCGATCCAAGCACCCAAAAACAACTTATTCCCCTTAACCTTAAAATCCCTAGGATCAATGGGAAGCCTAAAATTCATAAAATTTACATCCCTCTTAAACCAACTATAATTGTTACTGGATTATTCACTTATTTCGTATCTAAATTACTTGTTGATATGCTTTAGTGATTTTATGTAAAGATTCCTTCCTTTATTAAATAACCTATAATTCTATTTAAAAATATTAACGCCTTCATCCTGATGAAATTGACATCATGGTTGGTTTCAATGGGATCTCCTTATTCATAAAAAAATTGGTTCCTAATGCTCTTGATATCATCTCAGAAATGGCTTACCTTGAAAGTTGTGAGAAAAATTAAGGTATAGGTATGGGATCCTCCTTGTTCCCTATGGTTGCCAAAATACTTATGGAACATTTTAAAAGTTTGGCCTTAAATAGTTTTCATCTTAAGCCCAAATGTTGATATCATTTTCATGATGATATCATTGTTGTTTGACCTCACGGTCTCTCTTCCTTAATCATTTTCTTTAACCATATCAATACCATTTCTACTAATATCCAATTCACAACGGAAACTCAAAAGGCAATTCTCTCTCATTTCTATATGTTCTTGTCCATCAATTTCATGACACCATAAGTACTTACCCACCATGTTTATATAAAAATGATCCATATGAAGAAATACCTTCATGCCTAGTCTAACCACCATCCAACCCAACAATCCATGATTTTGAAAACCTTGGTTACCCAAGCCTCCTGAATCTCTATTCTCCAATTCTTCAGGAAAAAATAATGCACCTTACCAAAGCCTTTAGGGTTAATGGTTACTCTACCTCTTAAATTAATAAATATTTCATATTTTTTCACCATTCTCATTCCAAAAACTCTTCACTCTCCATGCCCATTGTCTTCTATCCACTGAGACCATATTTCTAAGATTTTGACAAAAATGAATACCATTTAACTCTATTTAAACCGAACAAAACTCTTAAAAAACTTTTGAACCACCAAAGATAAATGTGATTCTATGCTTGACCTATATGTTTACCAAATTCCATCTTCCCATGGAGAATCTGATAAAAAGTGGTCTGGGTATAAGCCCAAAACCCCTTTTCCTTATGAAAATCTCAGCACACAAAGCGTTGAGCCTCAAAACTGCGGCTCACATATTTTAATACATGTGAAACATTATAACCACAAATATCATTATGTTAACACATCAGCCCAATACATCAAACAATATCACAATATACGCAGACCTATTAACTGAAATACTTAAACAAAACCACAGCCATATAATTCATTGCAACACCATTGATATAGATCTGTCCACGCTTCACATAGGTTTATAATAACCGCATACTGTTATCCCCAATGAGATGCGCCCAGCAGTTTACATGTGCTATGCGGATATCAGAAGCATCCTCGTGGTTTTTATAGACTGATATACATCGGAGTATACATGAGACTAAAATTCAAAGTCCGTCCAAAGGGTTTGCACGTCGACAGCGATCAATAAATTCATAATACTTAATTACAAAACACACACACGGAGGCGCATACAACTAACAATGAGCATATTTTATATATTTACCAAACAATTACAAAATTAAGGCATTTCAGCCTTAAAACCGAGCTCACGCTCGGCTACATCTAGCTCACTCACAAATTTCCTCACAAATAAGATACATGTCTAACACCCTATCACACTATACATTTATATAAGTTGCATTAGGAAGAATTGATAATATCTTCTCCTAGTTTTTCTTCAATGAAAGCTCTCCAAAAAGCATGCATGGCTGTTAATAACTGCTTTAAATCCACTTTAAATTTGCTTTTCTGCTTTAAAACAGGCTTTTCTCTATTCTGATCTTCTGGTCCACATTTGCTGGCTTTGTTGCTGGGTGCTCCTGCATCAGAATCACACATAAGTCAAGCCAGAAAGTCTTTCTAAAGTTGCCTTAAAGAGCATATTTTTACTAAACACTCCTACTACTCCAAACAACTTGTCTTTAACAAAACCAAATTTCCTACATCATAGTCCTTTTAATCCTCTTGCATCATTTAGGAAACCTACAAATTGGAAAACATCTTGATAATTTTAACTACCTAGACTATAACTTAGAGAGTTATAGAAACCCATTATTCCTAACCTTCACCATTAAGTCTTTGTAGGTTTATCACTTAGGTTTCTTTCCCTATTGTTAATTCCTAACTCTAAATATCTTTTTCTTAAATCTTTAGTTTAATTTATATAATAGTTTATCTTAATAGTATTTTCCTTTTTCACAATATTTATCCTTTCTTTAAACCTAATATCTTCATAATTATTTAGTTTTTTCTTTTAAAAAATATCTTTTTACATTGATTTTATTGCTATTAAATAACTTTCAATCTTTTTTCTTATTTTTAATTTACTCTTTTATTTTTCAAACAGTTTTGATTCTCTTTTTTATTTTTCAAACAATTTTGATTCTGCTACTTGAGAGTTTTGAATCTTTTCCGTTTCTCCCCCACTTTTATCTATTCTCAATAATTTATAAATAAACACATAATTTGTCTCCACAAAACTCCCATACATTATCAATAACTTTGAAAATCTACATTTTAAATTAATCCTGGAATATCTACTTTTTAAAATTAATGCTTAAATAATTTGTGGTTTAAAATAATAATAAAAACAAAAAGGTATATTAATGACACTATGTAATTGAACTTTAATCCTTGCATTTCACTATGTAATTGAAATTTAATCCTTGTATTTGAATATGTAGTTTAACTTTGATCCTTGTATTTCTTAAATAATACAAAAGTGTAGGGCAGCAACGATATCACGATTTTTAAGGATATTTTTGTTTTATATCACAATGGAAGCAAGAAGTTGTTCTGTCAGAATGGCACTTTTGCAATTGAAATTTGTCCTCGTATTTCGAGGAATCTATTTTCTTAAGAATCCAAAGTAAAGGTTCTCTCTATATTTTACTGTATAGCTCCTGGAAATTGGAATGGTTTTACGGTAAATTTAGGACTGTACTTTGGTGGAGCTATAACAACCTTGAGATAGTCATATTCATTTGGATGTACAAATGTGGATGTACTGCCATTCCAGTGACGGTGATAATAATATTGTGTAATGCTATAGAGAAAGCACTAAACAAAAGTCGTAGAAAAAATAATGTAAAATTCTCTACTTCAGCATGTCTAAGAGAAGTTGTCACGTCTTGTTTTAAATAGCAGAGATATGCCACGTATTTGATTAAGAACTGAAAAGATCACGAAAGTTGTGCAGGGATTCATTTACTCCAAAGTTTGTCTGTAAGTTTATGGAAGCACAGGTTTGCTGGCTGGTCCCCATAAAATATTAAAGCCACTACGAAATTCGAGAAAGAACAAATTCGCATTAAAAGGTTCGTTGGAGAGGTATCATAGCTATTAAAAATTCCTTCTTACACTTGTATACATCAAGTTTTCAAATGTCAAAGTGATGGAGACTTGACCTATGTGAGGTACCTTCCCTGAGCAACTAGATGCTCGCTACAGGAATTACCAAGTTGCTGGATTTGGATCCAATGCATAATTCACCAAACACCTTTAGCTAGATTGTAGGCGTTATGACCTAGCACACAAAATTATCACGAAATTATTGGGGTTGAGCTTAAAACTTTGAAGTGCCTGCCCGGACAATTAGTCTCGGAAATTGTGAAAGTAAGCTCATAATGAAGGGGACCATAATTAAATTAAATAATTTAGCAGACATAAGGGGAGGCCAACCACATTTATCTTTCTCTATATCTGTGCAAGATTGGTATGTAAGTAAATTGCATTGAACCAACAAATAGAATTTGCTTTGCTTTTTAACTTTTGCTTTTACTTTTGTCTTGACATTTGCGTCTTCGGGATGTCTAAAGAAGCAGATATTCTCTTTAGAGGTATCCCATGAGCTCCAAATCAATTTTAATATTCATTATGATCAAGGGATAATAATTATTAGAGCCTTCATCGCCCTTGGGAATAGACCCTCTCCTCCCGAAATCGACGTGATGCGAGTCTCACGATTCACATTGTGATTAAACTTGTTCGCCTGTCGAATTTGTTGGATCCATAGTGACCCACATTATTTGAATGCTCATCGAAGGGCCACGTTATTATAGCAAAAGCTCAAGTTTCAAGCAGCAATAATCTCAGCTTTGATGGGTACATTATCCTTAAACATATCCACATTTATGGGTAGAAATTCAAATTGTAAACTGCAAAAATCCCAGATCTGATGGCAACGCTATCCTGGAGCATGTTTTATGTAATGGAGTTGATTCTAATGGGAGATAGCCATCTGATTATATAATTATGTAATTGCAGTTGAAATTAGTTCATTGATTTCCTTTCATGTTTCCATGAATGCTCATAGTAAAATCAAACTAGTTGTTTTTGTAAGGATAATTTTTGGACATGGGGATTTTGGGAAATAAATTGAAGTCTCAGTAAAATCAAACAATTTGTTTTTGTAAGGATAATTTTTGGACATGGGATTTTGGGAAATAAATCGAAGTCTCTCGGTCTGAGGACAAGAGAGAGGCTACTGATAAGTAGGAAGCCCATAACATATACTCACTTTTAATGTTACATATATACATTATTACTGAACTCTGAACTTGATGTATACTCACTTAAAATACCCACATCATTATTCTATTCCAAGTGTCAAGTTGCCAACATCATTATTCTATTCCAAGTGTCAACTTACCATTTATATGAATGTGAATGAGGAGGATGAGAACTATTAGCAGGAATTTTTAAACTAAATTTAATTAAAAGAATTAATTATTATTTAGTAATTTAATTATATTAATTCTTAGGACATCATGTCTTACAGAGATCCAACAAAAAAATCTTTAAAAAATGGGTGGTTGATTATATTGATTATTCTATTCCAGGTGTCAATTTAAAAATTAAAATGAGAAGGCTTGGAAGTGATGATTGAGGCTATGTGATTCATTTCACTAGTTTCAATCTCACTTCTTCACCTCTATGGGTGAAATGCAATGAGTGTTAAGTGAATTATTCAAAAATCATGACAAATTAGTCATTTACCACTACCTCTCATGGAAATGGTCATAAATGAATGACTTACTTAAAGCAAAATAATATTTAATACACTAAAAAAACTCCTAAATACTTAAAAATTAATTATTATTTAATAAATCAATACACTAATTATTATTTATGAATTAATTGTATTAATTCTTAAGCAGAAATCCAATAAAAAGTTCCTCAAAAAAAATTGGGTTGTTGATTATATATCATATAATCAGGCACAGCCATTCTTTATTTTGTTTTTTTGTTTTTTTCGCTGTCATGCTAAGGTCTGCTCCTATTGAAAACGTATCCACAGTTGGACGAGAGGAACATTTTTTTTATGAGAATCGTTATGATCAAATTGTTTTTCAAATTATATTCATACTCAAATTAAAGTGGACAAAATGTACAACTGTGTTGCACTAGAGGAATTTGCAGAATTTATTCTTTTAATAAAATATTAATCACAACGAATACAAATTTATTTCGTCAAATAACCATAATCAAAAGCAGTAGTCTATAACACGACTTTTTAAAAGCTTTTCTGGCGGATTTTTCCGGTCAAAATCCGGCAGCAATTCATTGAAATCCCAAGTTTGATAGCTAGTTTCTGCACAATCAATGGCTCCCAGGGGTTTTTCAAGGCGCTGAATCCAAATATGCTGTTAAAAAACCATTTTAACTGGTTAAAAATCAAGATTTAACCTCATTTCTTCCGCCGAATTCCGTCACCGGAATCTCCAAAAAATCACATTATAGACAACTCCTAATCAAAATTGTATACGCACTGGCAATGCTGTTCCTAAAAAATAAACTTCGAAAACACCTAAATACTTAAAAAATAATTATTATTTAATGAATCAATACACTAATTATTATTTAGTGAATTAATTGTATTAATTCTTAATCAGAAATCCAATAAAAAGTTCCTTAAAAAAATTGGGTTGTTGATTATATATCATATAATCAGTCAGCACCATTTTTTATTTTGTTTTTTTCGCTGTGATGCTAAGATCTGCTCCTATTGAAAACTTATCCATAGTTGGATCAGAGGAACATATTTTTTATGAGAATCGTTACAATCAAATTGTTTGTCAAGTTATATTCATACTGAAATTAAAGTGGACAAAATCTACAACTGTGTTGCACTAGAGGATTTTGTAGAATTTATTCCTTTAATAAATTATTGATCACAACGAATACAAATTTATTTTATCAAATAACCATAATCAAAATTGTGTACACACTGGCAATGCTGTTCCTAAATAAAAACCATATAAATCCAACTATATACACAGAGCAATGCTGTTCCTCAACAAAAACCATATAAATCCAATTATACACAGAAGGCAATGCCGTTTTTAATAAAAACAATGTAAGTAGATCAAAAATATAAAAACCATATAAATCCAATTATGTACACAGAGCAATGCTGTTCCTAAATAAAAACAATGTAAATCCATCAAAATCATGGATCTACAATGCGAATGAATTAAAAGCACCAGGTTACAATCTCAATACTTTTCATCCATAAACAAAATCTAGCCACACAAAACCTTTGATAGCAGCACAAATGAATTCCACAGGAGACAGAATTTTCTGGCCGTGAATATTCCAGATTTTTCTACCAAACCTTTCAGGAAAGACTCCACTGATCTCAGAGAACAAAAGTCATTCAAATGAGTTCCAGAAAAATTTCCAGGTACCTGCCGCCTTGGCTTCTCAAGCATGAAATCGTGGACTGTACTAATCCAGCAATACACGAGAACGAATCGAATAATGTCAATATCCCACAATTCTATCGATGATGGAGAGAATATATATATTGTATATACACTTCTCATTCCTTCCTCATTAAAATCTCGAAAACTAAAATGCTGAGAAAATTTATAACCAGACCCTGCTAAAAAAATATATGTATATGATGACGACAACCGGATTCTGAGATTCAGATCTGCAGATATCTAAGAGTCAGCTGACCTATAATTTCTTCGGTTGGGAGCCGAAAAGCAAATTTAATTCGCTGGGATTAACAAACAAAGCCCGACGAACAGCCGCATCTGGCTTGGTTCTTCTCCTTGCCGTCGGCCTCGGCTTTCTCGGCGCCTGTGGGCACGTTAAGAGCTTTGGTATTCTGTGCTCCTCAGACTTAGGCGTCTCGCATCCTTCGTCGCCGCCGGTTAAATTATTTGCATCAACAACGACATCGACATTCTTGGTCGACAAAATCAATCCTTCAACCCCGACATCGACCTGCTCAGCCGGTAAAACGGAAACGCCGGCAACTCCCACGTCGGCAGGCTTATCGGCCTTGACATCCAAGAACCTCTGATTGCAACCAGGCGGACAGGACCGAACCGTGACGATGGGCTTCAGCTTCTGCCGAAAAAATCTGACATCTTCAGAATCGAGATCGACGTCCGACGCCTTCCTCTTCACCCCCGAGATTCGATCCGCAGACATCTTGGTCACGGTGCCGATTGATTTCTCGCGTGAATTTGAACCTCTGGCCCAGGGAAAAAAAATATAGGGCACGCACGCCTGGTGCAGCAGGGGTAGAACTGGGTTATAGGACTAGATCAACTAACAGAGGTCACTATACGCGCGCGCTCCGGGGGAGTGATGATGGCGGGAGATCCAGTGTTAGATTTAAAGAAGAAATGTATCGTTGCAGAAGCGGGCGTGCTTCACACGATATGTAACATTAAATCTCATGAATAAATGCATATATACACAGCATATCCAGCAGAGCATATATACACAACATATCCAGCAGAGCAGTGACGATGAAATACCTGACGAACAAAAAGCGACTCTTCATCAACGATTCAGGAAACATGTGAGGCAGGTAGAAACAGCAGAATGAGATGTGATGGATCAACGAAACAAATTTGTTTATATATTTATTGATGGCGCAGGCAGGAAAGCTCGTGCACATGTGAGTTTAGGTGTGGTTTAATGTGAGTTTATCATAATCTGGGCAGTCTCCGTTTCAAAATTTTATATCTGATTTTCAAGGATCCTCTAATCAAACTCTCATAAAAATTGGTCAAACTTCAACCAAGAGGAGGGGCGGAGAGATTTTACTCCCTCTGAAATTCAACGAAAAATCAAACTATTTTACAAGATTCGTAGGTTCTTATCGGAACTATAAATGAAAAAAGTCAAATTTCAACCAAAGAGGAGCGAGTTTTCCTCATAGGAAAACTTCAACGAAAAATAGGGGACCCTTTTCTTAAATTTACCTCTTTCCCATGCTGTGAGTACATTGGAAAATAGAAAATCTCTCCGGGAAAAACATTGTGAAAAATAGAGAAGTTCAGATTAATATAAAGTTAAAGTTCCAAGTAAAGATATGCTCGTAATGTTTATGTGGAATTGAATACGTAACTATACAGCTGTTTGGAAAACACATGTTTGTCAGTATACTTTAATATATATATAAATAAAATAATATATTATAAAATATATTTATATATTAAAAAATATTTTACTAAGCTATATTTTTATTTTTTTTTAAATTCCAGAAGAAAGTTCTAAATTTATATTTGTAGATGGGTATTTTGTTGTTTGTTTCTGTTTTTTCTTTCAATTATTTAAAAAATATAAAATAAAACATTTTTTACAATAAAAAAATGGTTTTGAAATTTTGAATTTATTTGTATATTGATTTATTTATTTGATAAAATTATTTCTTTAAAAATTAACTAAATATATATTTCCTTTTCCATTTAAAAGATTTAGAAAAAAATAAAAAAATACTCTAAAATAATAATAATAAAGTTTATAAATAAGTCGTCTGATATAATAGCCTTGCCATGTCAATTGACCATGGCAGGGTAGATGAATGAGTCTTTGAAAAAGAGAAACTTAATGTGGGCTATATGATGTATTAAGTGAAAAAAATGGTTCAAAATATCAAGATCTTAATTCAATATTAAAATATCTCTCAATGAAAAACAGTCATCATAGGACATAAAAGGTGATCTAGAATTATCTTGAATTTGTTAGGATGGAACGTGCCAAAGATAAGTTTTACTAATTAATAATTAATAAGAATGTCTCCAACAATGAAACGATGAGATTTACCTATTACATGCCTTTTCATGACAGGTTAAAAGGTCAATCTTGTGTTCTAACATGCACCAAGATGGTATCCCTATTGTGAAACGTCTTCCCATGCTTATGTATAAAAAGAATCAATGATCAAATGTGTTATCTAAGGATTTTGGCTATGGCTAATTAATAAAAATAAGCATGGAAAAATAATTGTAGGGATTGTGGCTATGGCTAATTAATAAAAATAAGTATTGAAAAATAATTATAAGTTAAGTGATTTGATATTAAATTCTCAAGCAAATGTTCAAATGTCTTTATGACTAATTATCCATTTAATTAGTTTACATTTTAATAATAATGGATATAATTTCAACTATTTTTATTAATTTAATTATTATAAGTTTATAGCTATGGTCGTTATTTCAAAAAAACCTATTAATGCTCTCTAACATTTAATTTATAAGAAGATCAATTATGATATTAATGTATATGGAAATTAGAATATCAATGTTTTAATGCAGAGTGAGAATGGCTCCTATTATTGTGATAAGGATGTTAATATCACTAAGGTGTAGGTATTAAACAATTTTATGTTTATATATTAAAAAATGTAAGTTTTAGTTATTTTTAAAGAAAATATGTAGGATATAGATCTTGCAAATCAATGGAATAATATGTGGAAGTGACAAATTCAATATGTAGTATATCATTAGCTTAGAGGGTTAGTTCATTTTGTCAAGGTCATATTGCTAAAATTACCTTGCTATTGGGAGGTCGTAGGGCCAATTCTCCTTACTGCTCTCGAGGTTAGGCTTTGTTCATAAGCCGACAAGAAGTGGCCCCTTCAAGTGGATCTACCTATATATTTCTTCAAGAAAATAAGATGTAGCATATCATGAATATATGAATGAACTAATGGTGTAACATCCCTTTAAGAAAACAAAATAATGAATATGAGATTAGAGACTTAAATCTAGTAATAAAATTCAAAAGTATCCAAGACCTCCTTTCACTAGTCCAGTATAAAAAATAACATGAGTAAAAAATATGTATCCATATTTCCCACATCCATCACATGTATTATATCCATATGACAAATCTAATGTTTACAAGCTAACAGGGATTCATAACCTTGAATTTGAAAAACATAATTGGATCAACGTAGGGTATTTTTTAAGGATTCATATATTATTCTCATGTATAGTATTATAGACATCTATTCTAGTTTGAAAAATCATACATATAGAATGTAGAAATATATCCAATAAAAAACAAGTAATTTATTATTAAAGCTTTTAAATGTTTAGCCAATATCATGTATTCGACCATATATATCTAAAAAAGAAGCAATTTTATGAGAATTTTTTTTTCTCAAAATGTCTAAAAAATAACCAATTGCAGAACTTTGCCTTACTTTTTCAATAAAAGAAAATATTTATGTTGATTATTTTTTATTGGTTATTTGATATCCAATAGACCACTCCAAAATTCTACCACAATGTCTTAAGAAAAAGTGGAATTTCTTACACTTAATGGTGATCATGATGATCACTATCCACTAAAATGAATTACTTTGGTCTATTGGAATGTAAGAATAAAAGAAAATAGTAATAGATTTAATTGTTTTACTTAGTAATTTTATTTCTATCCTTGAGAAAGTTGTAGATAATCTTTCATAAATACATAATTCTGATGCATTAAGAGTATATCAAGGTTGATATTGTTATAAATATTTTCAAATTGGGTTTGTTGGGTATAAAAAGGAAAATTTGGAAAAAAAATATTTTTGTCCTTCATCTTCTTAATTTTACGACGATGAAAATCCTTTCATCCTAGGGTATTTCAAATTTTTTTGATACTCTACTTCAATTTAGAGTTGGTGAGAGTTCATTCTTATTTTAGTGATATTTATCTTCTTCCTCCAATTAACTAAAATAGAAAGGTAGCTTTCATCCTCTAGAATGTGGTTAGTGACTTCCTCAAAATATCCTAGTTTTCTATTTTCCTCAATTTTGTTATCACAGCATGATTTCTACTTAAGTTTGGATGTGTTAGTATTTTTAATGGTATCAATATTCAATAGAATAGCCTTCTACTCTATACTTCAAGGATTTAACCTAATCTTAGCATATTTATGTCATCTTATCCCCAGTTGTAGGTAATTTTAACTAGAGCTTGAAGCACAGGAAGCCTCTTGTTTTTCATGTTAGCTTTCCTATGTTTGCACATTAGAGAGCTAGCTACAAGGTGAAAATGTGAAGTTGGGTTACACATTTTTCCCTTTTTTGAGAAAAAAATATCATTTTTTGAAGTTCTTCAACTTTATGCAAGCCAAAGCAATTTTTCTGTTTAGAATTTCATTTTACAATAGAAGGGAAACTTGTCAGAAATCTTATTAGCTTTCTATTACATATTTTTTGGAATTTGTTTGTTCACATTTGATATGTCAACTTAGCAATTGTTTGACTGCGTGCTCTTTAAAAATCAATGGATTCATAACACATCATGTTTTTTTAGCACTAGTGTATTCTTTGTTAACTTGGTGTTTTTGAAAATTAAAATATGTTGTAGCCATCTACATAGACTCTACTTCAATTTCATTATACTGATCAAACCTACTGAAGTACATCATAATTACTAGAAATTTTTGAATTGAACCAATATGAAAAAACAATAGATTTTGAATATTTTAACTAAGTGTCCAATTTCTCAACATATTAGTTATAAACTAAAAATCTAAAAGCTACACCCATTATAGAATACAAAGCAATTTAATGAACAATAATTTTTTCTTATTTTTTTATAGTGTATTTTGGAAGATACAAATTTTTTATTTCACTTAATCATAATGACCTTCATAATTGTTTTGCACACATTTTTTTGGAAAACTAATTAAAATTATCAAATTTCTATGAAATTCCATAAAATTTATATCTATTGAAAGTAGATTCAATTCTTCAAATTCTAGTTTTTGTTATGACAGCAAATTCATCATATTTGATGGAGTTAAAGTGTTCCAAAATTGGAAAAATGTGACTAGAGCCAAGTTGTTGCAAAGTTGCAAGTTAAAATAGTTCGACCGAATTAAAATTACATTCAACCGAACTTGCGTTTATTGTCAACACCCATTAAAATAAATGAAAAAATAATTTGGCCGAACTATTTTAAAAGTTACGTCGATTATATTTTGAAAGTTCCATCGAAAATGTGTCAATATTTTCCATCATGCGCAAAAATGGAATGATGTGACCCTCCAAAAAAATGTTTCAGACGAAACAATATAAAAACGTGGAGGTGCAACTTCATTTTTGCATACTTTCCTCATTTAGAGTAAAGTTTTAAGGTAAATCTTTTTTTTTGGGTTGAACTTTTCTGAGGAAGTTTTTTGGGCTGAACTTTTTGGAGGAAATTTTTTGGCCTTAACTTTTAAAGTAAGTCCTTTAAGCTAATTTTTTTGAGTGAAATTTTTTAGCTTAATTTTTAAAGTAAGTTCTTTGGGTTGAATTTTTTAAGTGAGAATTTTTAGCTTAATTTTTAAAGTACATTTTTTGGGCTGAATTTTTAAATTGAAAACTTTTAGCTTAATTTTTAAAGTAAGCTTTTTGGGCTTAATTTTTAAAGTCTTTTAGGCTGAATTTTTAGAGTGACTTTTTTGTGCTGAATTTTGAAAGTGATTTTTTTTTTAAAGTGAACTTTTTTGGCTAAATTTTTAAGTGATTTTTTTTAAAGTAACTCTTTTGTGCTGAATTTTTAAAGTGAGCTTTTTGGTGTAAATTTTGAAAGTTAATTTTTTTTGCAAGATTTTTTGAAATTGACCTTTTTGGGTTGGATTTTAAAATTCTACATAGATTGAATTATCATGGGAAATCAAAGAAATTGAAAGAGAAAATATGATTAAACGAGAGACATTGAGGAGGGTAGAGAATACAACAGAAACTATTACAAAAGGAAGAAAGAAGAATGCACAAATATTGAAAGGGAAAATCATCATCAACTAGAAGTTGAAGGAGGTATGTAAATGTAAACATTACAAATTATTTTTAAAATTTAACTAGTGTATTGTGAAATTCAATTTTTATTTGATGAAGTAATTTGAAAAGTATTTTGCAATGTAAACAGAGAGAGATATTCCTCATAATTTGATGATGAGATTGAAAATGTTGAAAGACAAAGTGAAAAAGGTAATGAACCAATGATATATGATGTTCTTGAAAATGTTGAAAGAGATTCAAATGAAGATGTTGAATCACCATCAAGTATGTATATATATATGTCATGTGTATTATTGAAGTTGTACATATTTATTAAGTTCAATTTCATTCAAACTCTTTTTTTTAATTTTATTATTTAATGAATAGTTATACCCATTTACATTTCATCTTCATATGTACAGATGAAATTAATATTGATGATGAGATGTTATAAAATGTTGACAATGACATAAATGGAGATAAAAAAGCTGACCATATTGTACGATATCATGTTAAGGTCATTATTTAGAACTTCTTCAAAGATGAAAGTGTGACATTTCAAACTCCAATTTTGAGAGGTCTCTTAACATCAAATAAATGAAAAGACGCTACAACTCTATTGGGTATTCATAAATCAATGAAAGATAAAAAGCTGAAGGAAAATGTGATTCAAAATATAAATAGTGCTTTAAAATCAATTGGAAGATATAGAAGGATAAGTAATATAAATGCATGTAAAGAAATACAAATGGAAGTGGTTTCATCAAGTACTAGAGAAAACAGTTTGGTAAAATGTATGGAAAAAATATTAGGACCTCATGGAAAACATTGCACAAACATAGAAAATTCTGATTACAAATAGATGTAAATGATGAGCTTACTTGTTTGATATTTATTTGTAGGCAACCATACAAAGATAAACTTGGAGAAGATGTTTAAAAAAATATGAATATTGGATGAAAAATTCACGTGTTTCACCAAAAGCAAGGGATCTGATGTGACGAAGAATAACACGAAATCAGTATGAAGAACGTGCAAAAGATATCTTGGACACCACTCAAATAGATTTTTTCAATAAGTTCATAGAAGAAAATTGTCAAATTAATGTCTCAATCGGTACTTTTGTGTAACAAAAACCATGGTATGTTAAACTTATCATTGTACGTGACACTTGTTGTTGTCATTATCATGTGGAATTTCAATTATATTATGACACCTTCCTTAATTTTGGTAATTTTTTTGGAAAAAATCACCTCCTCCTTCCACTATCCATGGTTTCATATCCAAAATTCTATGTGAAAGGGAAAGCTATGAATTGTTCTACCAAAAGAAATGTGTTGGTGGTAAAAAATGTGATCATTGTGGAAATTTGACTTTATTTCACAACAAATATTCTATTGATATAAATGATCAATCACTGTCTAACCTAAAAGTGAAATGGAAGAGATATGAATATATCCATACATCGATTAGTTCAAATAATAGTATAAGTGCTAAACGGATTGAATTACAAGAAGAAGAAATTCTTGTGATAGAGTTTTTGAAGAAATTTGAGACAAAAATTTATAAGTATGCCAAGGATTCACATAAAGCTCGATGGCAGGACCTACAATTCAAAAAATCCTGTGAAATGTTTCCACCATGGACCATTTTGTCAATAGTTGATTTTGCAGACAATTACACATTTGTTGCACAAAACGAAATACAAAGTGAATATTATCATTATGACCAAGTCTCTATGCTTGTCCATATTCTATATAAACATGCTGAACACAATGTTGATGATATGGAAAACACTAGTGAGAATCGACATGTTATTAAAGAATATCACTTTTATATCAGTGATGATCATACACATGATACACATTTTGTACAACATTGTTTTGATAAGATTTATGACTCATTGAAAGGTCGTGGAATAAAATTCAATCAACATTGGATATGGTCAGGTGGATGCACATGTCAATTCAAACCTTCATGATCATTCTTTTGGTTGTGTCATCTTCATAACAAAACCCACATTAGACATCGTTGGAATTTCTTTGAGACTGGTCATGAAAAAGAGAACATTATGGTGCAGGGGCATGTATAAAATGAGCACTTCGAAGATAGCAAATGGACCACTCTGTAGACAGACTTGTTTCAGCTAGACAATTTGTTCAATGGTGTGATGTTGCACTAAGCTGTCAAACTAACCCATCAAGGGACATACAAAGGTATGTACATATATGTACAAATTAGCTTGTATACAGTTTTAATATATGATAATTTTTATTAATTTTTTTAATTTTAAATATTTATAAATTATATAGTTTAAACAACATGACAATGATTATCTTCAAAATATATAAATTGTATTTTAAATAACATATTTAAATTGTTGTTTGAATTTACTATAGGTTTTTTTGGTGTATTGGAGTCAAAGATGTAGATAAATCAATTACATATGAGGCTAAAACTGTAAAAGGGACTCAAAAATTGCATTCAATTAAGATAAAATATTACCGAAATGCATTCACATTTTATAAAATAAAATATTCTTTTTTTTTGTCTTGTTTGCATAGAGGACACACAATGCAATCATTTTTGTGAAAAAAACATGTATGCAAAACCTTGGCAACATACAAAACTAAATGCAAAGGGGAAAATGTCAGTTGCAAGCTTTGATGAGATGGATTAGAGGAGATTATAGTATCATCTGAAGGTGATCAATTTTTTGATCTTGTTTGAAAAGGTAACATTTCAATTGATTTCAATATATATATATATGTGTGTGTGTGTGTGTGTGTGTGTGTGTGTGTGTGTTTTATGTTTTTAAAATCAATGTGTATAAGTATCTGGATAATAGTTAAAATATAGAGCTCTAGAAATAGATAATAAAATCAAGTACATATTGATAAAGTTAATTTCATGTAAATTATGATTTTAATTTACACTTGCTTTATTATGTAGGAGATGTTTTTGTTGTAGTTGCACCCACTAACAACATAGAAAATGTCAAGTATTATTTGATGCGGTGCACTGAACAAAAGATGAAGTTATTGGAAGACTATGATGATAACGGTTTTATATATGAAAGAGGGTTTATTATACTGAAAGGTTAATTTTTCCAAGAAACTCACAAAAATGAGAGTAATGCTTACTTTCAAGACTATCAACCTGATGTCATAATTTGTCAATATAGTAACTTGGTGTGTGTAGTGTGCATAAAGTTGATAGAAGTTCAATAAAAAAGACAATTGAAATTTAAAAAATGCAGAATTTCAAAAGTTGACCATGAATGGATCATGGAAGATGGCATTCCATTAGAATTTTTTTAATTGAAGAACCCAATAATTTCTTAGATACTTAGATTCATCTTTGAGAACTTAGAGTCAAGTGCATTCTTAGTATTTATTTTTGTGCACTCTTAAGTTATACATTCTTAAGAATGTGATGATGTGAAGGCGATATTCATTGGGTCTTGTATTGAGTTACAAAGTTATATGTATATTGCTTTTTATGTAGACATGTATTGGGGATTTAATGCTCTGTTAATTTGTGATGTATACTGCATTGTTACTGCTCTATTAATTTATGACTGTAGTTAGTTGAGTCGAGCACTATTACTTCTCTGTTAATTTATGATCGTGATTGGTTGAGTCATTTACTAAGAATCATTTACTAACATTATAGGAAGGATTAAATACAAAATGTACCAAATAAATGAAATTTTACCTTCATTTCTACATATTCATGAACTTAAATTATATGTAAAACCTTTAAAATAATCAAACCATGCACATGCATCATGCAAATTGTTATAATTGTTTGACATCTACATCTAATTCTACTTGATTCATTCAAATGCAAAATGCACACCACATTTTGTAATTTGAAAATTTAATAGATTCATTTGAAATAAGTCTTGAGGACAAAACAACTTTAAACAAAACCTAAGAATCATCTACTAATATTATAGGAATAATTGAATGCAAAATCTACCAACTAAATAAAAATATGCAAAACATTTAAAAGCATCAAGCCATGCATGCATCATGCAAATTGTGGCTATGTTTTATAATGCAATTTTATCTAACTTATGTAAATGTGCATTCAAAAAACTTTATATTAAAATTTAACTATCAACTGATATCCATAGTAGCCTTTCTATACATAAATGAAAAATGTACATGAACCATATTTTATAATGTAAATTTAAGTTATTATTGTTTTAGACATCTACATCGAATTATACTTGATTCATTCAAATGCAAAATGTAGACCACATTTTGTAATTTGCAATTTTAATAGATTCATTTTAAATAAGTCAAAACAAAAAATTTTAAATAAAACCTAAGAATCATCTACTAATATTATAGGAATAATTTAATACAAAATGTACCAACTAAATGAAAATTTGTAAAACATTTAAAAGAATCAAGCCATGCATGCATCATGCAAATTGTACACCATTTTTTATAATGCAATTTTATCTAACTTATGTAAATGTGCATTCAAATAACTTTATATTAAAAGATAACTATCAATGGACATCCATAGTATCCTTTCTATACATGAATGCAAAATGTACATGTACCATATTTTATAATGCAATTTTAAGTTATCATTGTTTTAGACATCTACATCGAATTATACTTGATTCATTCAAATGAAAAAAACATACCACATTTTGTAATTTGCAATTTTAATAGATTCATTTTAAATAAGTTGAAACAAAACAAATTTAAACAAAACCTTAGAATCATCTACTAACATTATGGGAATGATTGAATGGAAAATGCACCAACTAAATTCAAAGTTACTTTCATTGCACTACATAATCATGAACTTAAATATGTAAAACCAAGTTTTAAGCATAAAACCATACATCAATTGTACCATGCAAAATTTACATAAACTCCAAAATTAGCATGTATTAAATGTAAATTTACTTTCATTTCACTACATATTCATGAACTTAAATATGTAAAACCAAGTTTTAAGCATCAAACCATATGCCAATTGTACCATGCAAAATGTACATAAAATACAAAATTAGCATGTATTAAGTCACAATAAATAGTTCAACATTTAAAATATGTCCAAAGTTTTACAATATATAATAAAAAGTTGTGAAATAATAAGTTTCATCAATTCATAATAAATAATTTTACTTTAAATATCTCCAAAATTTATATCACGATAAAAGTAAATATAACATTAAAGAACTGTCAAATAAAAAGTTGCATCAATTTAGACAATCTCACTCTAATATATGATCTAACAACCTCTTGGTGCTCTCCTATGAATCATGGGTGCCATACAAAACATGTGTAGTAGCATATATACATAAGATTGTGTACTTTAAAATTAAATGAGAATGCAAGATCATTAAAACAAAATTATAAAAAATGTCAAATTCCATGCAATACCTCATGGTGTTCACCCTCCATTGTGCCCTTTGGTGTTCATCTTGCATTGCATCCTCTAGGATGTGCTATACAATACATGTACATGTATATATTATAAATTTTAAATCGCATACATATCAAAATGTATAAACTTACAATATTAAAAAAATTGTTACACAACTTTCTCAATTTGTTTAGATGATCCTATCCCCATTGTTGACTCCATTGCTAAAGTCCCTAGACAATGGAAATCTCCCCAAACCTAAAATTCCAAAAGTTTAAAATCTTAAGATAAATGTATAAATCATTTTTTAATGAAACTTTCACTTCAATTTATAACAAAGCATAAGTGAAATATTCAATACATGTGGCACATCTCCTAATAGGGAGGAAGATGGTGGCGCTATGTCAAAAAGATTGGAACCTGGATTTGGGGCCATGACATTATCAAAATTTTTGTTCAACTAATGGGTTAATTGAAAATGGTGAACATATGATACATTTTTGTTAGATTATATCTAAAAAAATAACAAAATGCATGTGAATCAACATTAATACATACATTACAAATTACAGTAAAATATCAACCCTGAACATTGACATATACTAACCCCACACCCTCTTCTTCATGAACAATTAGGTCTTTCCAACCATCATGATAAGCCTTTACATATGCTTTAAGTTATTCAATACTAATATTATCTATTTGATCATCTATTTTATATACAAAACTTGCATGTGCATTAACTCGTGCTCTTTTCCAATTTAGACCAATATCAATTCCGATCAATGCACTTTGTATGTAATCTATGGTTGCATCCTTTCCTTCTCGGCTAATTTGAGAAGTAGCATCCATATCTGGCCACAAATTTACCAGATGAGGAGGTTGGCATACCAAAGGTGGCTAACGGCGAGGCAATTCAGCATCACGTAATGCACCCTTAAGATTATATAACTGACCTTTTCCAATACCGTAATATTTAGATGGAAGATCATTGTAATCAGGGTTCATACCCAAAAATTTTTATGCATAAAATAATTTTGCAAAATAAACCGGAACCTCATCATTCCATGGAATATTTCCATATGCTTCAAGGAACCTATCATACAAATGGCAAGCTATATCAGGGTGCTTGAAATATTGCACCTTCAACATTTTTTTTTACCCTTTTTTGTAATTAAACATAGATTTTGCATCTTCTTTTGTAACCCTTTTATTAACCTTGACCCATTTATCAGGACCCATCACTACTTCCTTTCTATGCCTCATGATATTTATAAATGAATCTATGGTTGGCCCAAGCTTCTCATAAACTTCAAGAAATGAGATTAAAGAGTGTGTAACTATTTCTAAGCTTTCTCTACTCTCTGTAGGGAGCTCCATACTCCCAAGATATTTCCTCAATTTATAATAATGAGTTTTTCACTTTTGTAATGTGCATTGTAAGAGGTTTTTATCCGTAGGAAGCACATTCTGAATATCAGATGGATAAAAAATAGTTTTTGTCTAGCCTTCTTCTTGAATCGTCTAGCTTCGCTTACATCTACTTGGACCGGTGTTTTCACCCTCTAGATTAATATATATAAAATTTCATAAAGATAAAAACATATGAACAAATTTATTCGTACATGTATGCAATATAGAAATGTATAATTTACCAAAATGATGTTGACGACTTAGAGAATGTTGACCACCATCACGTGACAACATTGTGAGTGAATCATCTAAAAAAATAGAAAATAATTTTTCAATATCTATATGTACATACATATGATCTACTTGTTTATCATTTAAGTAAATGCGCAAACATATATAAACATATATATATATATATATATATATATAATATTATATATAATATATATATATTATATATATATATATATATACGATGTAAACAATGGACTCCCCCGATTCATTTGATATTCTCTTCATCTATGACCTCGACCTCCTGCTATAGTAGATGCATGAGACTCTATTAATGTTGGCCTAAAAACATCATGTCGCAAATGTGCATCCATGATATGGATATCTAAAGGTATACAAACATGCATGATATTTAAAAATTTACCTTGTGGATTTACAATTTTTTTTTAAATTCTATTTAAAAAGATGTTGGGCAAGGAATCCCCCAAGGGAAGTTTTGGGGCTTAGAGCCCAGATTTTGGTCAAAAGTTGTAACCCAATGTAAAGACTCCGCATTTTGTGGGCGCAAAGTGTGTAGATTATAAAATATTCATAGGGTTGTGTGCCCTCAATTTTGTAATGTAATGTCAGCTGTAGAGATCTAACCATGGTCCATGGACTATGGGATTGTATAAATATAGCAAGGCTTTAAGTTATCAAAAGATAATGGAATAATAATGATAAGGATGAAGAGTTCGGTCGTATCTGAAGTGTAAAGTCTAGTTTGGGTTGTAGAGTAGGAGGCAGCTCTCCAGCTGAGTGCACAGAGGCCTAGTAGTCCGTAGTTGAGTGCGTGGACCCTTATAGCTAAGTGCACAGGGCAAGTTGAGTCTATAATAGTTGGAGCATTAATAAGAGAAGTTTCATATCCATTCTGTGTATTAATTTCCCATTTTATGAATCTATTACATTGAATGTACATTGCACTTTTAATGCTTATATGACGCGCGAATATGTATGAATGTGTTGAATAAGTGAATGTAAGATAGAATATCTGTTTATGCGAAGTTAACTAAGACCTTTAAGAAGATAAGTAAGATACATTGTGTAATTTGGGGAAATAGCGAAGGACGCTATGATAGCAGTACAAAAGCATCTCAACACATGGTTAGGGCTGTGGGAGAGGCGATTATAACAGATCGTGAAGGTATTGAAGGTCAAGATAGTGCGCGAAGTGAACTACACAGAGGTAGGCATAGTTAGACTAAATCGGCACCTTAGACATCTCAAGGGTGCAGAAACTGGGTTCTAGCATCCCCCCATATTGCTTCGGGTGAGATTTTAGTCTGCGCTCTGCAGGCTGATGTTGAAAGGGACAGTAGTGTAGGGATTTGTTTAGCTAATTAACTCTGAACCTAGGTCAGGCCCCCTCAAGCCAACAAATAGTTCCATTGTTGGGACCAGAATCTGCATAGAGATGTTTGATGTCGTATCATGGAATCCAACTAAGAAGGAAATTGAAGGCTGGTTGGATAGAAGAATTGACGAGTTCACAGCACAGAAGAATAGGAATATGTGACTAACAAAGGAAGAGTGGTTAGACTGCTACCTGTACATGGAAATCCACAAAATCTTCTTCGCGCCCTTCCCTACTCAGCTATATGAGTGGATTGCAAAGGTAGTGGATAGCCAAGGAAGGTGGAAACTTGACAATCCTATTGTGTGGACCCCAAAGTTAGTGCGAAGGTTGGAAGCATTGGAGGATAAGATCACGCATGGCATTGATCATTGGCTCAGTCAGATTATAGGAGGATTCATTACTGAGTTCATGGTCGACACCTTAGTCAGCTATAGCGAGGAAGAGTGACGCTTTCTCAAGGGACCACGAGGTAAGTATGTAAAGTCTTATAATACTTAGATTAAAATTCTGTTTTGTTAAAAGACAGTTATGCAGTTACCTTGATGTTCGAGGCTACACAAAGTGGAAAAGCTTACAGGAACAAAGGAAGTAAGGGACCAGAAACTAGCCCCTTGATTTCACCTCTGCAATGGGACAAGGAAGAGCTCACCAAGGTCTCACCGTGAAGTGTGATCCATTTGATAAGGAAAAGAATTTTGTGAATACCACCCCCACCCACACCACCACCCACTTCACCACCATCACCTCCATAGTCTCCCGTACCACCTCCTCCACCACCGTGATTCAATATGGAAAGCACAGTGAAGTTGCCTCTGTTCAAGGGTTTGGGAAATGAGGATCTAGACCAATTTTGGTTTGTGGTAAGGGTCGTATGGGAAGCATAATGAGTTACATATGACAATATAAATAAAGCGACACTGGTTAGCACCTTGCAGGACCACGCAATGCTAAACAAAGAATTTAGCAGACTGAAGTCTAAAGCACGGTCAATCATTGGATTCAAAGAGATCACGATGCTTTACCAAGCGAGACTCCTTGGGAGCTAGATCAGAGGTTGAAACGTACAATTCTTGAAGCTAATATGAATCTAATGTTTGGACAACATCACGAATGGTTTGTAGCTTCGCTAACGCCACATTTGGGGAGTGCACTATCGTAGCAGAAGATAACGACTCAGGTAGATGCCTTAGAGATTGCTATAAGGTTGCATGAGACCTCGATGCAGGATCATAACTTAGGAGTTCAATAGATCCATGCGCAGCTGAAGAATTTATGCCTTGAGATGCAGAGTCTGAAACAAGACAAGGCAACTCGACTAGAAGTGCGTGAAGAGGTGTGGCATGTAAAATGCAAGGGTCGGGGTCCTTCACTGCCCAGTTCTTATAAATTAACTCATAAGAGGAGGACCAATGCCGTTAAGGCCGAAAGCATAAGCAGGACCTAGCACGGTGCCTGCTTTGTGGTGCACAATTTGTCAAATAGTTGGAAAACATGCTATGGACAATTATCACTTGTTACAGAAGTATACGGAAAATTCACAATAGTTGTTCTGCAACTTCTGTAGGTCAGTGGTGTTGAGTATGGAGTATGATTGTTTAGAGGTCTTTGTTTCAGTCTGATGTATACCCAAGGAAGTTTGTACACCCCTCCATGCGAGGGGGTGTGAGGGGGACATGTCCACCCCGCGGGGGTTCGGGGGGGACGATCCCCACTGGCTGGGGGGTCCAGGGGCCAGCGGTCCCCCGCCGAGGGTTTCAGAGGCAACACCCCTGAAGCTAAAAAGAGATGTAAAATTGCCTTGTAAAAGTATAATAATTTCTAGTCAATCTGGGCCATTCATTAGGTGGATGATCTGATGGTAGAACTTATGTTTAGTTTAGGGTTTTTTTCCCTAGAATGAAACCCCTCTCTTTGTATGAGGGCATTGTATTTGAGGATGTGTAATAGATGTGTATTCTCTGAGCGAGAAGTAGAGAGGTGAGAGTGTGAGAGAAAACAGAGGATATTACAGTGGATCTGTTGTAGGTTGTGTCTCTTCATTTTGGTGGATAATAGAAAGGAAGGACTGCCTATTCGGGGTGGACGTAGCCCAAACTGGGTGAAACACGTATATCTATGTCTCTCCTGTTTTATGCGTTTATATTTCTGCAATATTTTATATGTTCCATTCCTCTATAGTATATAATTTTCTAACAACTGGTATTAGAGCTGAAGGTCTATTTGGCTGATAAACTTGCAGGAAAGAAGGGTTCCTTGTTCGAGTGGGAGTAATGGAAGAAGATGGTAAGTTTAGGGTCAAGAAATTTAACGGCTAAAACTTCTCGTTGTGGAAGATGCAAATGGAAGATTATCTATTTCAGAAATATCTATACCTACCATTAGGCGGAAAAACAAAGATGCTGACAGGTATGACAGATGAAGAATGGAACCTTCTCGATAGAAAGGCACTCGGAACAGTACGGTCGTGCCTCGCAGCATCGGTTGCCTTTAACATTTCGAAGGAAACAATGACAGAGGGTTTGATTAAGGCGTTGGAGAAACTATATGAAAAACCCTTGGCCTCAAACAAGGTATTTCTTATGAAATGGTTATTTAATATGAAGATGTCGGAAAGTGGATCTATTGGCGGACCATTTAAATGATTTTAATACTGTTACAAGTTAGTTATGTTCTGTAGGGGTAAACTTTGATGATGAAGTTAGAGCTTTGTTATTCTTGTGCTCATTACCAGAAAGTTGGAATGGTTTAGTAATGGCCATTAGTAACTCTGCTTCTGGATCTAGTACTTTAAAGTTTGATGATGTTGGTGGTGCTATCCTTAGTGAGAAAATGCGACGGAAAAGCTCCGGTGAGACATTGGGTAATGCTTTGAGTGCAGATTCTAGGGGAAGAAAAATGGAAAGAGAAAGGAGCTCAGGATATCGCAGTAAATCAAGGAAAGGCAAATCCAAGTCTAGGTCGGGGATAGTGTGCTGGAAATGAGGAAAGAAAGGACACCTAAAGAAAGATTGTAGATCTCAGAAGGGAAAAGAAGGAGATGCACAACAAGAAAACAATCATGAAGCAAATGTGATAGGTGAGGTGTTGCAAGATGCTTTGATTCTTTCTTTTGAAAATATTACTGATTCCTGGGTGGTAGATTCAGGGGCCTCATTCCATGCCACACCTGATAAGAAATACTTTCATGACTATGTTCAAGGAGATTTTGGACAAGTTCATTTGGGTGATGATAAACCTTGTAAAATTGTTGGAATGGGTAAGGTTCTTGTAAAACAGCAGAATGAAAACCAATGGCTACTAAAGGAGGTAAGGCATGTTCCAAATCTAAAGAAAAATCTTATTTCAACAGGGTAGTTAGGCGGTGAAGGTTGTGTGACAACTTTCACAATTAAAGCTTGGAATGTCACCAAAGGAGCCCTGGTAATAGCAAAAGGCGAAAAGGTTGGTACATTGTATTTATGCAATGGTATTTCTAACTTTGTTAATGCTTTAACCTCCAAAGGAGCAGATGTAGCATTATAGCATCATAGGCTCGAACACATGAGCGAAAAGGGGATGAAGATTCTTCACTCAAGGAATTTTTTTCCGGGTTTGAAGAATGTTGATTTGGAATTCTATGAGAATTGTATTATGGAAAACAGAAGAGAGTCAGATTTCTCAGAGTTGGGAAAGAAAAGAAGAGTGAAAAATTAGAGCTTGTGCATACAGATGTATGGGGACCTGCTCAAGTATCATCTCTCGGTGGCTCTTAGTATTATGTACTTTTATTGATGATGCAACTAGAAAAACTTAGATTTATTGTATTAAGAATAAATCTGATGTATTTGATACTTTCAAGAAATGGAAAGTTTTGGTTGAGATTGAGATAGGAAAGAAATTGAAGTGTCTTAGATCAGATAATGGAGATGAATATTGCAGCAAAGAGTTTGATAGGTATTGTTCAGAGCATGGAATTCGTAGAGAGAAGACCGTTCCAAGAACACCACAAGAAAATGGCGTGTCAGAAAGGATGAACAAAACAATCATGGAGCGTGCAAGGTGCATGAGATTGGATGCAGGATTGCCTTTACAGTTCTGGGCAGATGCTGTAGATATTGCTGTTTATCTAATAAACAAAGGGCCTTCAAGTTCCTTGGATGGTGCTGTTCCAGAGGAAGCATGGACAAGAAAAAGGTAAAACACTCTTTTTTAAAGCTTTTTGGTTGTGACACCTTTGTCCATATTGATAAAGAAAATAGAAAAATCTTGAGGCAAAGTCAAAGAAATGTACCTTTAAGGGATATGGTGTTAATGATTTTGGTTATCGCTTATATGATTATGAAAATCACAAAATCATTAGGAGCAGAGATGTAATATTCAATGAAAAGGTCTTGTATAAGAATCAGTTGGAGGAAAAGAAATAGGAAAAAGAAAACAAGGAATACGCAGTCCTTGATGAAATCACTAAAAAATTAAAGGTGCTTGAAAATAATAATAATCAATAACCACAACAACAACAACCACCACAACAACAACAGGCACCCCAAACCCCTGAAAGTGGTGTTAGAAGATCTACCAGGATAAGTAGACCCCTTGAACGATACTCTCCTTCATTATATTATTTATTGTTGAATGATTTTGTTGAACCCGAATTTTATGAAGAAGCAATGCAAGTTGAAAGTAGGAAGAAGTGGGAGGTAGCCATGGAAGAAGAGACGGACTCCTTAATGCATAACCAGACTTGGGACTTAGTCAGGTTTCCTGCAGGAAAAATTACAATGAAGAATAAATGGGTTTACAGGCTGAAGGAAGAAGATGGAGGAAAACAGAGGTACAAAGCCAAACTTGTGGTGAAGAGGTTTGCACAGAAGAAAATTATTGATTTTGATGAAATATTTTCTCTTGTTGTTAAAATGACTTCAATCAGAACTACTTTAAGTATAGTAGTAGTTGAAGATTTGCATCTTGAGAAGTTAGATGTAAAGATAGCCTTTCTCCATGGGGATTTGGAGGAAGAGATATATATGCAGCAACAACAAGGATATGAATTGAAAGGGAAGGAGAAACTAGTGTGCAAGTTGAAGAAGAGCTTGTATGGCTTAAAATAGGCTCCAAGGCATTGGTATCTAAAATTTGACAAGTTTATGTCTGAAAAAGTTTATAGTAGATGTCACTCTGATCATTGTGTTTATCTGAAAAAGCAAAATGATGGTAGCTATATTATATTGTTATTGTATGTAGATGACATGCTTGTTGCAGGGTCTAACATGCAGGAAATAAATGTGCTCAAAAGAAAACTGGCAAATTCATTTGCAATAAAGGATTTGGGAGCTGCAAAACAAATCCTTGGTATGAGAATAACTAGAGATATGAAAAATCGTAAATTAACATTGTCTCAGAATGAGTACATACAAAAGGTGTTGAAAAGATTTAATATGCATAAGGCAAAACCAGTTAGTACACCTTTTGCTAGCCATTTCAAACTTAGTAAGGAAATGTGCCCAAAGACCCAAGAAGACATGGATTATATGTCTAAAGTTTCATATGCATCAATAGTTGGAAGCTTAATGTATTAATGGTTTGTGCAAGGCCTAATATTGCACATGCAGTGGGAGTTGTAAGTAGTTACATGAACAATCTAGGAAAGGAACATTGGATGGAAGTGAAATGGATGCTCAGATATTTGAGAGGTGCCACAAATAAAGCATTATGCTATGGTGGTTCAAACATTTCTATACAGGGATACGTTGATGCAGATATGGTAGGTGACAAAGATAATAGGAGGAGCACTACAAGATATGTATTTATTGTTGTTAGAATAGCTTTCAGTTTGGTTTCAAAGATCCAAAGTGTTGTTTCCCTTTCAACAATAGAAGCAGAGTATGCTGCTGCTACAAAGACTAGTAAATAAATGATTTGGTTACAAAGGTTTATGGGTGATTTGGGTAAGGAGCATGATATGGGCACATTATACAGTGATAGCCAAAGTGCCATTCATCCTGCAAAGAACTCAGCATTTCATTCGAGGACTAAACACATGCAGCTCAAGTACCATTTCATACGATCAGTGTTGGAAGATGGAGAGTTGAAGTTGGAAAAGATACACTCTAGCCAAAATCTTGCAGATATGCTAACAAAATTTGTAACCAGGGAGAAACTAAGAATATGCTCAGTTTCAATTGGTCTTCAAGGATGACGATGAAGATGAGAAACAACCAGGTCCAAAGAGGAGTCATTGTCCAACAAATGAAGTAGCGGTGGAGTTTCTACAATCATTCTCCAAGTGGGAGATTGTTGAGTATGGAGTATGATTGTTTAGAGGTCTTTGTTTTAGTCGCATGTATACCCTAGGAAGTTTGTACACCTCTCCATGCAAGGGGGTGAGGGGGGACTTGTCCCCCCTGTGGGGGTTCAGGGGGACCGATCCCCCCCAGCTGGGGGGTCTGGGGGCCAGTGGTCCCCCAGCGGGGGCTTGGGGGGCAGCACCCCTAAAGCTAAAAACATATGTAAAATTGCCTTGTAAAATTATAGTAATTTCTATTCAATCTGGGCAGTTCATTAGGTGGATGATCTAATGGTAGAACTTATGTTTAGTTTAAGGTTTTTTTCCCTAGAAGGTAACCCCTCTCTTTGTATGAGGGCATTTTATTTGAGGTTGTGTAATAGATGTGTATTCTCCGAGCGAGAAGGAGAGAGGAGAGACCGCGAGAGAAAATAGAGGATATTATAGCAGATCTATTGTAGGTTGTGTCTCTTCATTTTTCTGGATAATAGAAAGGAAGGACTAGTTGTTCAGGGTGGATGTAGCCCAAACTAGGTGAACCACGTATATCTGTGTCTCTCTTGTTTTATGTGTTTTCTGTGTTTATATTTTTGCAATATTTTATGTGTTCCATTGCTCCGTAATATATAATTTTCTAACAAGTGGGACATGATGAGTGGACTTGTAGAAGCTATGAGTTAATGATGGATATAAATCCCACCTACAGAGTTCAGACCGAAATGCAGCCCCTTTACTAGAATGCATGAATGGCATGAATAGGATTATCAAGGGTGCGGACGAGGCCAATGCGGAGGAGGACCTGGAAGAGGTCACAGATGGTTGATATACTACAATTGCAAAGGGCTAGGACATTATGCCTACCATTGCGCAAATCTAATGCACCTTTTGTGTTTGTATTGCAACTTGTTTGATCACGAGACAGAAAATTGTCCTACATTGATAGCTAGGATACACGACAAAGGAGCTCTACCACCTCCTCCGACTCAGAACCTGTAGATGATGAGGTTTGAGTCAGACGAGGAAGGTCTGAATGTAAACATTGTACTCCGAAGTAGAATCACAATAGGAGATGACAAAGGAAAATGACCAGAAGATAGTACATGGGTTTGCAATGCTCCAATGAAAGGAGCGGAGTTTGATTTGGAGCGCACCCGGGAAAATTTCATGGAATCCAAGAAGAGCTTTGCTAAGGCCTCCACTTTAGGAATCATAGATAAGCCGGAGCCGGAGATGGACCCAACTATGCTAAGAAAGTTCCTAGAAACGTGTATGAAGCTACCACGTGATAGTAAGGCAGTGAAAGGGTTATAGGAACTCATTAACAAATGCTCTAGAACCGTGCTACGAGAACCACACATAGTCTAGAAGATCGTAGAACACAAGATAAGAACGAGAAGAGAAATGAGACTAACTGCGCAGATTAGAGAATATGAGATGGATCAAGTTATCCTGGATTTAGGATCGGATGTGAATTTTCTACCGAAGAAGACATGGGAGCGAATGGGGAGACCTATGTTGCAGTGGTCACCTATTTAGCTGCAAATGGTGAACCAGCAAAAAATAATACCCATGGGGCGATTGCAGGGAATAACCGTGGACATTGAGGGATCGAGCGTGCTAGTAGACTTTGAAGTGGTAGAGATTGTTGACGACAACAATCCCTACCCTGCGCTCTTGGGAATTGATTAGGCCACTAACATGAACAAGGTGATTAATATAAAAAACGGAAAATGATTTTTGAAAAGAATTCACTATGTGTAATTATACCCCTGGACCCTATAGAAGGTTCATGCTATATGGAGCTAGTGTGTGACTATCAAAGTGATGATGATTTGAACTACATCTATAATATAACAGCACGAAACTAGGACTCAGTGAATCCCACCACGAATGGGTGGATTTCATGGGAGCACGAAAGCTCCTCTGCTTTGGATTTGGATGAGGTAACAGAGTGATGGCACAATCAATTACATGAGGTAACTACATTAAATTGTAATACGATGACAAAGTCACTGCGTTGTGTATCGACAAAAGTAAGAGACCTGCCTACCTATGATGGCCTAAGTGAGGTAGATACCTTCTTGAATAAATTTGAAAGGAAGGTGTCAGAAAAGAAATGCTTCCATGCCTTGGACTGGGTATTGCGCACTACGCCTGCGAGGTGGTGGGGTATGCATAAAGGGAGCTTTGATGACTGGTGCGAATGTAGAAGGATGATGTGCACGTGACTTGGGAAGCCTAGAGTGTGATTGAAAGACAAGTAAAATGGATGGGATGATCCGCATGTGCATCTGGCCTGGTGGGTGCAGGCACGTGGAGAACAACCTACGCAGATGCACACGAACTTCATGTTGAACTATATGGTCAATAAGCATGTGTTGGGGGGGAAATGTGCAAATGGCTCTTAATGTTGGGAAAATATTATGTGGGAAGAACAATCGCGTTGAAGGTTCTCCATGTGGAAGCGTTCCACAAGGTATGCAAGGCATTGAACAAGGTATGCAATGCGTAGTGAAGTGATTGGGACCTATGCATACCCATAGTATTATAGGCTTATAGGATGACATGTAAGAAGCTGATGGGACTGACGCCTTTTAGGCTTGTCTATGGAGTGGAAGTTGTAATGTCTATGGAATACATCATGCCTAGTCTATACATAGTAGTGCTCATAGGTATGACGGATCGCAGAGCCCTGGAGGAGAGGCTCATGTAGTTGGAGGAGCTCGAAGAAGAATGATTTTTGGCTGGATTTCACTAGCATGTCCAAAATAATTGTGAAAAGGCTTGGCACAATCGACATATTAAGTTGCGCACCTTCAAGGAGAATGATTTAGTGTTGTTGTATGATAGTAAGTTTGATAAATTCCTAGAGAAGCTCAGAATGCATTGATTGGGACCGTATGTTAGAAAGGAGATCACAAATGGTGGCGCGGTGCAGTTGGTAAAGTTAAATGGAGAATTCTTCCTAGGAAAAGTCAATAGTAGTCATTTGAAGGCGTACATAGTTGGCCCGACCATCTAACTAGCTGATAGAAGCATTGTTTGAGTGCTCCAAGTAGCTAAAAGGAGTCATGAGACTATAAACTACTTTGCCTAGGAGCTGTGCGATGTTAGGTCTCCACACATTAGCAAAGTGCTATAGGGTCCATGACAGTGCGAGGGTAGTTGCATTGCCACCCAGGTCAGCTGAAAAGTGGTCGTTATAGTCACTATTCACGATGTGATGCTTGGTTTGAGACCAAATGGAGCTGGCAATAGGCATTTAAGGGAAAATTTATGGGCTAGGTTCTTGAAAAGCTGCTGACAAGTGAGTATTAATGGGCCGAATGTGGGGGGAATGGTCAAATTAAAATTCAAAAGACAGTATAAATTGCAAAGGGCTGTCCAACAAACAACACTTGGAAATTTGAGAACTGAGTTGTTATGCGCTTAGACATTCATAAACCCAGACTTGTTCGATCTGTTGAAAGCAAATTCGTTGTTTGAGAACTTACCAAAACCATTGAGAGAATTGTGGAATAACACTATGGTCGCGCCTGAGGAAGCCATGGATACCATAGCAATGATCGCTGAGGAGGCCGCACAGGCCATGACGGTAGGAAAAGTCCTAGAGAGTGTCAGGATGTTACATAAATCCCTAAATTGTTGCGCACACAGAGACCCAAGAAAGACAAGTAGTTTATGGTACTGGTGTGTGTGTCCCCTAGGAATCCATTAAGGACTAGGCTTACCATGGAAGAAAAGGGGAAGGCGATCAATTTGGAAGCCAATGAGGAGGAATACTTTGAAGAAATCCTAGTAGAGGAGGAGGAGGATGTAGAGATGGAGGTAGAAACCTAGGTTGTGGACACTTTGACTAGGCCACCTACATATGTTCCTCTGTGGAAGGGAAAAGCAAAGGGTGCCCAAAGATCGTGACAAGAGAAAAAGCTCTTTGTAGACTCTGCTCCTCCCTGACGACAATATTTTTTACGGAGCGCACTTGGTTCGAGTGCCTATACTAAAATTTGAAGACTGGGATCTCGTGGACCACGAGAAGTTCCCATATTTGGCAACCACATAGCTCATGTGCCAGAAGAAAGACACATTGACAGGAGTTATAGAGTTGGAGCCGCATAAGTGGCTGAGAGGTGTAGAAAAGGTAGGATTATTAAACTTGTTCTTGGTGTCGCATTACCATCATGGCCCAGTGACTATTTTTGTCACTAGGAAGCTTCTCTTCCTAGTGCATGATGGGTGCTTTTGGTTGGAGGAGCCCATGCCCATCATGGACCACTTAATTCACAGAATTACTTGACTCACGTGCAAGGGGGAGGACCTAGCAAACATCTCGGAGGGTAAAAGTGATGATTTGGCCATTGTGAAGGCCATGAAGAAGAAGTTCAAGCTGGAGAAGAAGAGAGAGGATACGTGATTTCCAACATCAACAATGTTGCGTTTAAAGTCACGATGCAGATATTGGCCAGAAAGGTTATGCAGAAGTGTCGCACAGAAGAGGTTCTCGCACTAGTGATTTCACTTGTCATGCAATGTGTAAAAGGGGTCCAATTTAACTAGGCAGACTACTTGTGCAAAGAGTTCCTTGAGAACTGCCGTGAGGCACAAGAGCAAGGGAAGACTTTTCATTATGCATGGTTATTATTGTCCATCATGCTGGTGGCATGAGAATTTCCCGAGGATAGCTAGTTCCCGATGATTGTACAGGACCTCGTGGAGGCAGCGAAGTACACTTTGCTGTGGGCAACTATGTTGAAAATGGCAAAAAGAAATGCTAAAAATAGAAGTGCTAAAAATATCACTACTAAAAATAGAAGTTAGGGTACCAGCATCGGATTGGGCAACAAGGAATGAAAAATAGAAGTGCTAAAAATAGCATTCTATTTTTAGCAGTTCAGGATGGATTCCTATTTTTAGTCAGTCCCTGGAGTAAAATAGGAAGCAAAATTCGAATTTGATATTAACAGCAGTTTGTAAATTAATTAATTAATTCATCTTGAGTTAATTAGTTAAGGAAAAACAAACTTGAAGTCTATGTGAGGACATGTAATAGTTTATCTATTAATTGAGGAATTTATCCATCAGTTAAAGAGATAAGGATGAGTTGTAATATTGAGTTGTAATCAGTTGACTTAGTTTAACTTAGTCAAGTCCAGTAGATTAATTTAACAAATTGTTAAATTAGTGAGAGTTCAGTTAGTTAATGCTTGCATGCATGTAACTATTGTATTTCAGATAACTGAGTATTCACTCATGGATAACTCATGCATGTTAGTTCAGACAGAGACCCAGTTGAGATCAGAGAAGGGAAAATGTACTATCACTTGGATGAATATTTTTCATATAAAGGAAGCTCATCCATGATGATGATTTATCTCCTTCAAGACTGCGTAGTTGGACCAGAGGTTGGTGAGTGTGTGAAGAGGCCAATTCACACAACTGGCTGCATTGGACCCCAATCAAAATTGCACAAAGAAATAGGAGGCTTGGAGGGCAGACTAGAGGTTAGATAGAGACCTTTGACTGTCTATGAGCAGCAGAGGTATTGCAGAGAGAGCAAGATAGCTTTTGAGCTGATTCTTTTTGTAATACTTGCTATATTTCCACTGGCATGATAATACAAAGTTGGGATTTTAGGCTAAGGCTTTCCCCGGGTAAATTCTTATGTGTTATGTGTGATTGATTCATTATTATCAGTTATATGTGTTCTTATTGATGTTGCTCATGTTCGATAAAGATTCCACTAAATTGGTTTTAGAAGTAGATCAATTATTTTTCTTTAGTATATTGCATTATCAGGTGATCTACAGGTGGAAATTTCTACATGGTATCAGAGCAAAGGTGATCAAAGGAGAGAACAATATATTGAGAGGAGATTTCAAAGTATTGATTTTGGGCCGAGAGTTTGCAGAGTAGATCTGAACATTTTTCTAAAATAATTTCATAAAAAAATAGTAGATTTAGATTCCTTGTGGAAAAATACCCAAATTAAAAAAAAAACTCGACTGAATCGGAGTTCGGATGAGGGAAATATCGCTGATTTAGAATCAACACTTTTTCCAAAAAAATTCTTGACGACAGGAAACTGGAAATCGATTGATGTGCTAGCGAAGAACATGTATGCACTTGAGGTACAAGATGCATGCAAATTATTGAGGAGTAAGGCAAAGGTTAGATACTTGGTGGTTGAGAGGGAGAGTAAATTACCTCTCAACATGTAGTGCCAGAAGAAGTCTCAAACAATTGTGAAGGAGCCACAATTGGTGAAGCAACTTTAGGAGGTTATGGAGCAGCCACAACTAGAGAAGATGAGAGGAGATCGAGTAGAGACATCTACTCATGTAGAGACCTCTAGTAGGGGGAAACTTTGATCCAGGTAGGTAGAGGGATCACATGCATCCATACCTTTAGGTAGGAGGTGGGGTGATGTGGAGTGATTGTCCCAAGGAGGAGGGGTAGGATCCTTGAGGTACCCAGCCTATTTGATTCAACTTTGCTACAGGAGCACCGACGAGGAGTAGTAGGACTGACTGATTGGGTAAAGATATGGCAAGTAGAGCTATAGTACAGGAGTCTCAGGACTATGTAGAGCTAGTAGGTTGCAATGATGCCAGAGGCACAAGAGTGTTGCACCAGTGTAGGGTAGCATAGAGAGGTGTGTAAGGGTACGAGATGCATGGAGTGTTGCAGCAGCTCAGAGGTTAGAGAGGGAGCACTTGTCAAAAACAAGTAGAGCTTCAGCATCATAGTATGTTTCTATCCCAATAGAGAGGTCAGTTGGGATTTTTTTTATTTCGAGAGTTGCTAGAGCAACCACACTTGGTAGAAGTGTTGCATGCGAAACATTCTGAAGGTACAGGATCGAGTTCGAGAGGAAGCCTTTCTTGTTGAGAGGGAGTGTTGGAAATGGCAACAAAAATGCTAAAAATAGAAGTGATGAAAATAGAACTACTAAAAATAGAAATTTGGGTACCAGTGCTAGATTGGGCAACAGGGAATGAAAAATGGAAGTGCTAAAAATAGCATTATATTTTTAGCAGTTCAGGATGGATTCCTATTTTTAGTAAGTCCTTGGACTAAAATAGGAAGTAAAATTTGAATTTGATATTAGCAATAGTTTGTAAATTAATTAATTAATTCATATTGAGTTAATTTGTTAAGGAAAACAAACTTGAAGTCTATGTGAGGACATGCAACAGTTTATCTATTAATTGAGGAATTTATCCATCAGTTAAAGAGATAAGGATGAGTTTTAATTAGTTGACTTATTTTAACTTAGTAAAGTCCAGTTAGATTAATTTAAGAGTGTGTTAAATTAATGAGAGTTCAGCTAGTTAATGCTTGCATGCATGTAACTACTGTATTTCAGATAACTAAGTATTCACTCATGGATAACTCATGTATGTCAATTCAGACAGGGACCCAATTGAGATCAGAGAAGGGATAGTGTACTAGCATTTGGATGAATATTTTTCCTATAAAGAAAGCTCATCGATGATGAGGATTTATCTCGTTCAGGACTGCATAGTTGGATCAGAGGTTGGTGAGTGCATGAAGAGGCCAATTCACACAAGTGGCTGCACTTGACCCCAATCAAAATTGTGCAAAGAAATAGGAGGCTTGGAGGGCAGACCAGAGGTTACAAAGAGGCCTTTGAATTTCTATGAGCATTAGAGGTATTGCAAAGAGAGCAGGATAGATTTTGAGCTGATCCTTTTTGTAATACTGGTTATATTTCCACTTGTATGATAATACAGAGTTGGGGTTTTAGGCTTAGGCTTTCCCCAGGTAAATTCTTCTGTGTTATTTGTGATTGACTCCTTCTTATCAGTTATATGTGCTCTTATTGATGTTGCTCCTGTTCAATTAATCTTCCGCTAAATTGGTTGTAGAAGTAGATCAAGTATTTTGCTTTAGTCTATTACATTATCAGGTGATCTATAGGTGGGAATTTCTACAAGTTAGAGATGTAATGAGAATCAGCGACAGTAAGGTATTATGGGTGTTCATGGAGATGAACATCAGAATGGGGATTAATCACAAGCTGCGGTTATCACCCATGCTTTATAAGAGTCTACAGAGCTTCATGGAGGTCAAGGAAGATTTCTACCACGTGTACATCAGGGTGAGGAAGGACCCTATCGACACTTGGCATGAGATCCCTTATCCGGCGATGGACGATATCATATTCTCCATCATTGAGTCATTGCTGCCAGAGTGGCACACTCCAGCCAGCTCCGTAGTGCAAGCAGAGAAGTCTGCTGCATAGAGGAAAAAGGATGAGGTAAAACTGTGGATGGCGTAGTTGGCAGAGAGGCGAATGAATGAAGCAGCATCAGCCAAGGCCTAAGAGGCGCGCGATCCTATGAAGGTGGAAAAAGAGCAGCAGAAGGTAGCAAAGGAGGAGCGCGAAGGCCAGAAGTCGCCTTCACCCAAACAGGAAACAAATACATAACAAGATGGCATGGACCCCTAGACAATGTCCATACAACTAAAACAACAAGCCCAAGAGATTGTGTAGGGTTGCAGAAGTAGTTAAAGGCTTCGAAAACATCTTTCGACCCAATCACCCTCATTAAGGGGGATCTACATGGCATTGGGAAGATGGTGAGGGATGTCACTGTAGAGACCCTCCAATAATTCGCGGAGGAACACTAGATGGTGTTGGGGGCTCTCGAGCATAGATACATGAGTTGTAGATGTGTACTCCATAGGCTGGCACTATGTCAACCAACCTCGCAGTAAGCACGTCTATGGCTGAAGAAATGCTGCATGCTAGAATGACCAACACTATAGTGTTGACAGAGGGAGAACTCATTACAAAAAATTAGGCCAATAGGCCTATGGTTAGTGGGTTGAAGGGGATTGGGATAAATATGGCTGCGCTCCCTTAGGAGACACTCTACGTTTTACAGGACCGAGTTACTACAGAACTGCGAGCCAGGGAGGGTCACGTGTTCCAGGTCATGAGCAAGCAATGCATCAACATTGAATAGTTGAGCTTGTAATGTGACGAGGTAGTTGCACAGAACTGAAAACTAGTGCATGTGGTCAAGGAAGCCTACCAGATGGTCCCAGAGCTGGCCATCCAAGTAGAGGAGCTAGTGCAGGCACGCATCCAGAAACTAACAGTAGGGGTGTGTGAGGCAAAGGAAGAGATGCCTACGGTTCAGCTAGAGTTGGACCTTCACATAGCCGAACTACAATTGAAGGCACAACCTTCAACTCTGCTAGATGTTAAGGAACATCGTGCCAGCACAATTATAGCAGCAATAGTAGAGGTCAACAATGTAGTGAAAGATTACACAAAGTTGTTCAAGAATTCGTTCGAGATTCTCACCACCTTGCAGGAGGACTTGAACATACAGTGCCTAGAAATAGAGGCACACAAGCTACAACAGAAATATGATGAAGTAAAAGGGACCACACAGACCGTTGCCCTTACAAAGAGGCTCGCGCTGATGCAGCAGGCGAAAGCGCTTAAGGAGTAGGTGGATGCTGCGACATAAGGAAATTGTTTTGAAGGTGTGATTACAAAGTGGATTGATGAGGCATATGTCATTACAGCCTCTATTGAAGCAAAGCATGCGCAGATGCAAGGAACACAAGAACAGGTTCAGGGAATTAGTTCAGTTAGAAAGGTTTCTGAATAGTGTGTCTAGGAAATGCAATAGGCAGCGGCTCAGTGCGCTGCCAATTTTGCAGTGATCCAACTAGAGTTGAGAGGTCTTCGCGCAAAGATATCTGCACCGACAGAGTGACTCGAGGGCGAGTCACGATGTTTGTGTTGGGGGCCTGTTGGGTGCTGGATCCCCCAAGGGAAGTTTTGGGGCTTAGATCCCAGATTTTGGTCAAAAGTTGTAACGTCGACGTAAAGACTCCACATTTTGTGGGCACGGAGCACGTAGAAAGGAAAAGAGTGATAAGGTTGTCCACCCTCAATTTTGTAGAGATCTAACCATGGTCTGCGGAACATGGGATTGTATAAATAGAGTGAGGCTCTAAGTAATCAAAAGATAATGGAATAATAATAATAAGGATGAAGAGTTGAGTCATATCTGAAGTGTAAAGTCTAGTTTGGGTCGTAGAGTAGGAGAAGGCTCTGCAACTGAGTGCGTAGAGACCTAGTAGTTTGTGGATGAGTGCGTGAACCCCTACAGCTAAGTGTGTAGGGTGAGTTGAGTCTCTAACATTTGGAGCATTAATAAAAAGAAGTTTCATATCCATTCTGCATATTTATATCTTTTTTTATGCATCTGTTACATTGAATATACATTGCACTTTGAATTCTTATATGATGAGCGAATATGTATGAATGTGTTGAATAAGTGAATGCAAGATATAATATCTGTTTACACAAATTTAACTAAGACATTTAAGAAGATAAGTAAGATACATGGTGTAATTTGGGGAAATAACGCAGGACGATGCAATAGCAACGCGAAAGCATCTCAGCCCCTAGTTAGGGTTGCGCAAAAGGTGATTATAACAGATCCCGAAGGTATTGAAGTTTAGGACAGTGCGTGAAGTGACCTACACGAAGGTAGCCACAATTGTACTAAATCGACACCTCAGACGTCTCAAGGGTGTGGAAACTTGGTTCCAGTATCCCCCCATACTGCTTCGGGTGAGACTTCAGTCCGCGCTCCGTGGGTTGATGCCGAAAGGGCCAGTAGTGTAGGGATTGGTTTGGCTAATTAGCTCCGAACCTGGGTCAGGCCCCCTCAAGCCAACAAAAGATCATGAATTCAAAAAATTGTTGTAACTCTTCAAGTTACAACATGAATTTAAGAATATTGAAATTTTTATTTAAAAAAATTAAAAATTCAAAAAATTGAGATAACCCTTGAAGTTATCTCATGCATTTAATTTATTTAACCCTTGAAATTACATCATGCATTCTAAGATCTTAAAACTGGTATTTAAAAACATTCAAAGCCTAAAAATGCAAGTGTTGAATCATGCACAATTTGAAAATCAAATACAAAATTTTCTAAAACATGTCAAGTTCATCAAGTTGTGCTTACATAGTGGGGGCACACTTGGTATAGAATTGAAAAAAGTACATGGTCATTAAAAATGACACATTGATAACTAAAAAATGCACATATCAAAGATATCTTACAATGTCCATCAATAAATATTGATGGATAACCTCTTAATAGTAATTCATCTTTCACACACAAATCTTGAATTGGCATTGCCCCATACAATAGATCACTAGACATCCTATTAACATTTGCACAATGTCTTATGCTAAATATTGAAATTGACTGACAATATTGTTTGTTTCTCCATGCAGTTGTTTTAACATCTCATTTTTAACTTGGTACATGCCTTTCATATTGTTGCACACAACTTTGGAATTGGTGAAGACTACAATTCCATTGGATCCATACTCCCTAAATTTTCCTAACCATTCTATCAATGCAATATAATATGCTTCATTGTTTGTTTTTCTTCTAGGTACATTCCTTTTCCTTTGGAGTAATTTGTTTGTCACAATATGGCATAGCTCATAAGTAATCACTGCTTTCCCTGGATTGGAATAATAAGAAACTTCTATGCATAATGTCCATTTTTCAACCATGTTTAGTGGGTTTTTGGATCCTTGAAAAAAATAAATTCAATAAAATAAATTTAATATATTTATACAAGTATTCTTAGGTTGTGCAAAAGATTATTGTTTAGACAAATTTGTTGGAAGGCTAGGTAGAAAGAAAGGTTGTTTCTACTTGGTTAGATGGGTGGATAATTGCAAGATGAAGACAACTAGAGATCTCTAACTCAACTCAACTACAAATCTCTAATTCATTCAAGTTAGCTTCAACTCAACTAAAGGTTGATATTATTTACTAATTTATTTTTATGTTCATTCCACAGAGACAAATCTTTCTAATTCAACTTAGCTTCAATTCATCCAAATTTGAAAGTATTTCTTAATTTATGTATATTTTCATTCTTGGAAATTTAACACTTATTCATGCCTAGTTTGAAAGTATTTCTTAACTTATTTATATTTTCATTCTTGGAAATTTAACATGTATTCATGCCTTGTTGTAAATTTGTTTATTAAAGCTATAACACATGTTTATTTATATGCCATACATGGGTCTATTTATATGCTTCTTTAAAAACTATAGTTAAGGAAGAAAAAAAATTAAAATGATAAATGATAGAGCTAGTTTTATTCTAGTAAATTTAATATTTATGCATTGCCTTCTTAAAATTAAAACACTAACATTAAAATTAAAACACCAAAAAATACATGACAAAGCAATGCAACACCCTGATTAGCTTCAATATCATGCACCCAACAAATAGAAATAAAAAAGATGTATGTATCTCAAAAAGGAACTACTACTTGAAGAGAGCATGTACAAGAACCTCCAATTGAGGGTATTCTACCTCATATTAAGAAGCTAATAGACCGATGTTCTAAGCAAATAAGGAAGAAAAATGGATTACACATAATGAAAAAGTTAACGTAAATGAACATATAATTAGCAACCCAATAACAATAAAATTAAAACACAAAAAATAGATGACAAAACAATCCCAACACTCTAATTAGCTACCCAATAACATTAAAATTAAAACAGAAAAAATAGATGACAAACCAATGCCAACACTCTAATTAGCTACCTAATAACATTACAATTAAAACACCAAAAATACATGACAAAAAAATTCCAACTCTCTAATTAGCAACCCAATAACATTAAAATTAAATCACCAAAAATAGATGACAAAGAAATGCAAACACTCTAATTAGCTTCAACCTCATGCACCCAACAAAATAGAAATAAAAAAGATGTATCTGAAAAAGAAACTACTGCATGAAAAGATCAAGTACACGAACCTTCAAATGAGAAAACATAAATGAAGATAAAACAACATAAACAAGGAAAATATGAGCTTAGCAAGAATCACGAAGTTTGTTCTACGAGGTAAATCAAGGTAGAACAAATCAACACCATAACATTAAAATTGGAACAACAAAAATACATGACAAAACAATTCCAACACTCTAATTAACTACCCAATAACATTAAAATTAAAACACCAAAATTGATGGAAAAGAAATTCCAACACTCTAATAGAAACCCAATAATATTAAAATTAAAACACCAAAAATAGATGACAATGCAATGCCAACACTATAATTAGCTTCAACCTCATGCACCCAAGAAAATAGAAATGAAAAATATGTATCTCAAAAATAAACTACTACATTAAAAGATAAAGAACAAAAGCATTCAATTAAGTGTGTTCTACATCATCTTAGTAAGATAATAAGACCCGTGTTCCAAGAAAATAGGGAAAAAAGTGAAATACGCATAATGAAAAACGAAAACAAAAATGAACATATAATAGTAGAAGAAAGGAAAGTCTGTTACCAAGAATCATCAAGGTTGTTCTACAAGATAAATCAAGATAAAACAACTCAACCCAATTAACATTAAAATTAAAACACCATAAATGGATGATATGACAATGTCAACACTCTAATTAGCAACCCAATAAAATTATAAATAAAAAAATAAAATAAAAGATGACAAAGTAATGCCAACACTCTAATTAGCTTCAACTTCATGCACCCTGTTAGTGTCAGTATTTGCATACTCCCATCAGTGATCAAAATTCCTCTTTCATATCATATTAGTGTCCCATTTGAATTTTTTTTATCATTCCACCTATGTCATCACCCAAAAATCTATTCACTGGTGGTAGTCCAAAATAAAAAATTACACTCTCCTCTCAAAAATTCGTATTTGTTGGCCCACCTTCATGTGTCTTGCTAAGCATCCATTGACCACAAAGGCTCATTTCATCATGTTTTATATCAGTCAAAACAAAATCAAGTTTAGTCATTCAAGGTTCCATTAGGTCACCTAGATTTTATTTTCCCAAGGTCCAAATAAATCACCATCTCACTGAATAAGGTCAACAAAGTAGGAGAGTGAAGTAGATAATATCTTTTTCAATTAAGTAAGGGTTTACTAGCTTGTAACCATGGTTACTGAAAGTCCCAAATGTGATTTCAACAAGGGAATTTATTCCAATTTTTAAATTTTAATTTCAAAATAGATGTAATAATTTTTATGTCACTTTTGTAATTTTATGTCTATTATATGTATAAGTCACCATTTTAGCTTCCTAATCAACTCCATTGCCAGTAGTATCCAAACAAAGCTCAAAATAAAGTGCCAAAGAAGCATCCACCTGTCAAAGAAGAAAAGGTCAAAAAGTCAAAAGAGCATTAGAATGAAAGTATGAAAAGTGACATGAAACATTAGATAATGGGTTTTCGAATTATAAATAAAAACTCATTCAAGAATAAAAGCACTCAAAGACATCAATTCAACCTTCATTTGCACTCCTTCACTCTCAAGCCTCTTCAGCAAAAGAATTTTTTTGGATTTCAGGTGAAATTGGGCAAAATAGGGCCAGAGGGAATGTTTAGACAAGGAAGGGTACATTTGACCTAAGCGCTATGTGTTTGCTAGAAACCCTAGTGCATTTTATAAGGGTGTTGCGCGTCTGTAGCTGGAGGGCGTGTTTGATCAGGGTGCTCCACGTTTGCCTAGAAAGTCCAGAAATTTCCTAAAACGTGCTCCATTTGCTCCAACCATCACAATTTTCTATTAAACGCTCCAATAATGAGGTAGGTGGGAAATACATTCACTCTTCCCCTCCAGTGTTGATCTACATATGGTTTCATAGTCATTTGTTTTTTTACTTAACTCAAAACCATAGTAACATATTTTCACTCTTAAATGACATTTCTTAAATTCCATTACCACTTCACCCACTTAAAGACTACCTCCTATCACCTACCTTATACCACACATCTCCATTCCCACTTCATAAATCTCCTCACACCATTCCATACTTCCCACACCCACAGTCCATTTTATCATCTCCCTAGGGTCTTGATAGTAACAACTCATGACAGAAGAAGAGCATAAAAGTGAGGGTGAGGAAGAAAGACAAGAGAGGAGGCAATATAAGAAAGGAGGGAGAATCATTAGACACGAGCCAACCAACACTAGAGAACTCGTGGCATCTCCCATCACTATGACAGGTTTTAAGCCTGTGGGTTGTTTTGAGTTTTGTGAGAAAGTGGCCATGATTCAACATCATCCTGTGTTGACCAGATTGTTCATCATCAACCTCCATGACAGCCAGGTAACCCTTACGGGTGTCACATTTACTATATCTCTTTCCATCATATCATATGCTTATGGGATCCCAAACATGGGGGAAAAATGGTTTAAACTAGGATAATTGGATCATTTTTATTATGAGTCATATCTTAAACCAAGATACAAGAATGAGAGAAAGAGGATCTTTCCTTTCTCTTACTTCCTAGACAGATATATTCTCATGATGAAAATCATCATGAAGTACTTCACATGTGAGAGTAGTTTTTCCAGGCTCTATTCCTATAATATTCGGCTACTCATGCATTTCACAAGAGTCAAAATGCTCAATTTGCCCTATTATCTTTATCGGGACATTGACAAGATGTCATTTATTACCCAAATGAAGGATTATGATCATCAAATGCAAAGAATATTTCACCACTCCCTCATCAAAATGATATTCCTACACCATTTTGATTATCTTAACATTGCATGGGACACTTTCATATCTAATGAGATTTTCATAGTCCCACCTATTCAGCATGGCCAAGAAGCACCTACATCTTCTCATCCATCCACCTCCATTACTCTAGCTCAGCCCATATGTCATCCATCTTCCTCTGATGAGTCAACCACACCATCACCTTCATCTTCACCATCTCATGAGCCTATTCATTCACTTGACAGAGATGAAAGTAGTGACCTAGAACACATTGAGCATGGTGAGAGCAGCAAGCCTAAATGGCTTTTTTTGGGTACCTTGACACATATTTATAAGAGATGGCATATGAAAGTGTTTGCCCCACATATTGTGGGAGGGACCTTGCCTTCTTCATCGGAGAAACATGTACAAAAGGGTAAGGAAAAGGTTATAGAGGGATAGATCCAGCAGTAGGAGGAAGACCTCCATGAGACAGAGCATGATTTTCAGTTAGTTGACTTAGATGAACGTGATGACAATGAGAAAAAAACCAGTGTCATGAAGGGGAAGAATGCACTCATAGGAGAGCTCCAGGTCAACTTGCAAAGGGCCATATACATTATCTCATACTATGAGCAGGAGAATAGGAAATTTGATGTCAAAAATGAGCTCATGGGGATTCAGCTTATGAAAGCGAAGAGAGAGGCTGAAAAGGCTAAGGCCTTACTTGATGAGACATATGGAAAATATGGTGAACATATTGATGAATAGGTGTTGAAAAAGGCAAAGGACAGGAGGCCTAAAGAGAGCTTTGGAGCTAGAAAAACAAAGGGAGGCCAGATTAGCCAATGAGCTCACCCTAAATGAGAAATTTCCAAAAACGGTGAATGAAAACTAGGAACAATGGCTCGTGAGGGTGAAAAATCATCTTAAGGGTCTCTTAAACAAGGCCAAAAGGGATATTTATATTCAGAGAAGGATGGCTAAGTATTATGCCATGAGAAACAAAATTGCAAGAGCCAAGCTCAAAATAGCTCATGCAAAAATTGAAGCCTTGACCAAGCAAGAGGAGAAAAGAAGGCTAGATATTCTTGTCGAGGCATCACTCCATGCGTCAAACATATGATTAGACATCAACTGACCAATTATGACAAATTTTGAACAAATTTTGCAAGTTTTGATTTTCTGTGTTTTTTAAAGCATTTTTAACACAACCAATATGTCAAACGCGCAACACCTAGGGTGTTGTGCTCTCTTCTTAGGAATCTGATGGAAAAAAGGCTAGCATTTGTGGATTCAGAATGATGAGGACATGCACCTTGTGTGGTTTCTAAGCATTTGGAGGAAAACTAGTTAGCGAAAAGTGTCAAAAACCATTGAAAACCCACCTTTCTACCTCGTTTTTGGCCTAGTCGTTGCGCCTTTACCAGTCTTGGGAGATTGGAATTTTGATAGGGAAAATGACCTCCAAATAGAAAACTAAAGGTGTATATGGAAAGTAGACTCAAAGGTATTTCCAATAATATATCTTGGAGAAAATTTGGACACCGGGAAGGCACCCAAAGGCAACTTGGGAGTTGGAGGGCACGTTTGACATTGAGAGGGCACATTTGACAAAGGAAGGGCGCGTTTGAAAATATTCTCCAATTTTCACTGTTTCTCTCCAAATTGATTTCCACCTTTGGGATTTTGATGTTTTACTCATGTAATTGATCGAGATGAGGTAATTATTATGTTTTTTACTGTTATCTATGGTAAATACATCAGTCAAATTACCTACATGGCATGTAATGAATTAGTTTGCTAGAGTTAGGGATGAGTCACTTTGACCACCCTACACTTTAGCTACCAGTTCAGCCTTTCTTCCAACTGCTCCTCCTCTCATGGATTCGACCCTTGAGGCTAGGATGAGTTGGTTTGAGGCCTATATTATGTATTTTCTTAGTCATTTTACAGGTTGGAATCAATTGGATGTTTGGCTATTGATCAGAGACACTAGTATGATTAGTATTTGGTAGAATTTAATGAATGAGTTGCAACTATTTTGGTGGAATACCCGTGGTATGGAATTTTGACTTAGTTCCTTCTTATGTTTCATACGTTTGAATGTTTTGTACTCCCATATTTCACTTCACTTCTATGATATGTTGATTTTCAAGTTGATGAGCAGAATACATTTTATATGCTCCGTTTTGGGGAAATCTACATAGTTTGTCCAGTTTGTTTAGTTTAGAAAGGTCCAACCCTGTTAGGATACTAGCTTCTAAAAGATACACCAAGTCAAACCCTAACCCTAATCCTCCTTCTCTGATTCATAACCATGATAGGTTGTTGAGAAAGCCCAAAGTCCCTATTCCCAAGACCGAAACCCCCTAAATTGGAAAGGACCACTTCCTTGCCAGATAAACTGCATAGTATTGAGGATATACATTTTGACATTAAATTTGAGTTATCTTTGTTATGACCAAAGTCTGATTTTATTCTTACTGAAGAAGTTTTCGATCCTATAAAGTTTGACTCATATCTTTCTGACTCAAAATCTTTGTTTAACCGACCTCATACTACTTCTCAGAGTTTAAAACTCGAGCAAGAGGTTTGGTCAAATTTTGACAAAATTCAAAGCCTAGTAGATCAGTTACAGATGACTACTGAACATGCTTATATTTAGTATCCACTTGAGCTCTTATCTTTTGCCACACTATCTACTATGCCTCCAAAAACATCCACCTCACCCCATCCATCTTCATCTCAACCAACACCACCCATTGTAGTTCCCATCCACCATTCCTTAGGAGTTATAGTGAGATTTTCTCCACTGGTGTTACCCGATCAGTTGGCAGCCTTACCTCAAACCTATGGTCATAGGCTTCCTCTGTTTGATGGTAGCCTCGGAGTCACAGCACAATAGCACATTGATAAGATGGCTGATTTCATTGACTTAGAGGAAGTCGATGAAGATGATGCTAAAATGAGGTTGATAGACAAAAGTTTTTCGGGGGATGTGAAAAAATGGTTGTGAGGTTTGGTAGCAAGCTCTATTAATTCTTCAGCCAGGCTTAATGATTTGGTTTTAGCCAGATGAAGTGAAAAGAAAAATCCACTACAAATCCTAGCTGAATACAACACTTTGAAGAGGAATCCTAATGAGAATGTTCAAGAATTCAACATAAGGTTTAATCAGAATTATAATTCAATTTCGGATAACATGAAATGTCCCCCTGATTTGGCATCAGCACTACCAGGATGATTTTGATCTAGATATGGCTTATCAGTTGAGGAAAAGAGATCTTACCACTCTAGAAGACATGCAAAACAATGCGATAAGTGTGGAGGAAAACTTGATGATTAAGAAATCTCAATTGAAGCATGAGAAACTAGAAACGAGAGTGACCATCTAAGAAGAACTATATTCCTCCACAAATCTTAAGTTAGATGCACTGATTCAGACAATGGAGAGAATCGCTGACCAGATGATAAGTTCAGATAGATCTCAAGAGCCTCAAGTTAGAAATCCTAACTTCAGAAATTAGCAACAACCTCAGTACAACATAAAACAAAGAGAGAAGAAAGCTTTCAAAGCATCTACCTCTTAGAAACGAGTTCAGACACCCTTGCAGTAGAATTATGCTCGAGGAGAATATGATGATGAAATAGATACGATTGTTGAGGAAAATAACTTCTCTAGAGAAGATCACCATCCCATTTTCTTGACTAAAGATGAGAAGTATGTCAAGAAAGCAAAGGATCCTAAAGATGAGGATTACATACTGGCCATTGACAATGCATTAGAAACCCAAACTAATTATTATCAAATAGGATATTTGAATGCACTCAGTTCTCAGCAGAAGAAATATTCTTTGAGGAATAGAGATGTCCCAATCACTCCTATTCGGAAGAGGAAATCACAGCAGAAAGATACTCAATAGAAACCAAATATTTAAGGGGTTCAAAGAAAAGGTAAATAACTGGCAGCCACTGATCAAAGAAAAAAATAGTCGTCTACAAGTAGTCTAAATAAAGATCATGATAGTCAAAAGAAGGATCAGATACCAAGGGACCTGCCCGACAGGAGAGAAAATGTACAAAAAGTGGTAGATAAATCTAATTCCTTCAATTTAGAAACTGAAATTTCAAAGTTGAAAGTGTCAATCCCTCTTACTAAACTAGTCAAAAATAGCCAATACAAGTGTGATATAGTAAAAATGCTCAAAGTTGATCCTATGTCTCACATGGTTAACATTGAAGATGACCAACCAGAATTGATTTTTCATCTGTCCGTAGATCGCCAGTCAGGAGATAGTGATGTTCCTCCATTTTATCTCAGCTTGAGAATTCACCAATTTACTCTTCACAAATCCATGCTTGAATCCGGAGCCTCTCACAATTTAATGTCGAAAGGGATCATGGAATGGTTGGGTCTAGATATAACTCGTGAGTACCATGACTTATATTCTTTTGATTTTGGTAAGGTTCATTGTCTTGGCTTAATCAAAGATTTGGTAGTATCCTCGGATCAAATCCCTACTAAGAATGTTTTAATAGATGTGGTAGTAGCTAATATACCAACATGGTTTGGCATGTTATTGTCCAGATCCCGGGGAGCTAAATTAAGAGGCACACTGCAGTTAGACTTCTCATATGCTACCATTCTCGTTTTCGGGCAATTGAGAAAGTTGTACCGGGAAAACAAAATGATGTTCATGATAACAAGCAAGGATAAGCTTAATAATCATCCTATAAATGTTACACATACAGATTTAGAGTCTTTTATTTTGTATAATGATAGTGGACTAAACGATGTAGATAGTCAGCTAATAGAAAATAAAAATGTACCAAAGATTTTTAATTTTATAAAGACATTTTTAGATCAAGGAAAAGAAGAGCTTCCAAGTTCTTCTAAAAAACCATCTGACAAGGCATAGAAAGGTTTAGATCAACCATCCAAGAAGGTAATGGAAACTTCAAAAGAGTCTGAAATCAAAGTTCAAAAAATTGACACAAAACAGAAAAAAGATGTTTAGCTCTTGGAAGAGGAAAGTGGCCTTTGGACCATGGACTTTGATGGTGCCCTTCAGAAATATGGAGCAGGTATTGGAATTCAAATTCAAATCCCACATCATCATCAACAAGGTAATCTCCCTTAGCATGTTAGATTGTGCTCATACAAGCTAGCTTTTGATTGCACTAACAATGAGGCAGAATACAAAGTGTTGATCACCGGTTTGAAGATCTTGAAGAAGTTAGGGGCACAAAGAATTTTTGTGTATGGTGATTCAAAACTTGCAACCAAACAATTTAAGGGTGAATATCAAGCTCACCATCCACAAATGAAACAATATAGAAATGAATTTTTAGACATTCTTAAGATGTTTCCTGAGCATACTCTTTCAGTTGTACCAAGAAATTAGAATCTTATGGAAAATTCATTAGCTACATCTGCAAGTAATTTCAAAATCCCCATCTTTTCAAACAAGAAGTTTGAGATTCATGTGAAGCATTTGCCCTCAGTTCCTGACGACCTGTGATACTCGCAAGTATTATGGGATGACAAAAAGGTGAACAAATTTCTTCAAAGTGAAGAAGTGTGTAAAAATTGTTCTATGGATGAAGTCTATGATGAAGATTATCAAGTCATCGAAGCAACCAAAGTTGAAATATTATAGCTGAAGGACAATAATATTCTGAAAGGTTTTGTACCTTTGGAAGATTTTTTTGATCATGATGATGTATCAAGGAAGCCTACACTGGTTCCTATAGAGAAAGGTGTCGAAGATGTAAACATTAGAACAACACACAAACCAAAAATGATCAAGCTGTCCAAAACATTGTCTCCTGAGGTAAAAGAGAAATACATTCGTTTATTGTCTGAATTTTCTGATGCTTTCACTTGGGATTATGCAGATTTTAAGGATTATGATAAGAAAATAATTCAGCAAACAATCACAATCAAGCCCGATCAAAAACCATTCAGACAAAAGGTAAGGAAGTTTAACCCAAGGTTGCTTCCATCCATAAAGAAAGAAGTTAACAGACTTTACAAGGATGAAATCATTGTTCCTATCAGATTTTCTCGTTGGATATCGAATCTAGTCCTGACGAGAAAGAAGACTGCGGAGATTAGGCTCTGTGTAGACTTCATAAATTTGAACAAAGTATCTCTGAAAGATAATTACCCACTTCAAAATATGGACCACATCCTTTTGGATGGCTACTCCAGTTACAATTAAGTCTTAGTGCATGAAGATGATTAGGACAAGACAACGTTCACCACAACCTGGGGCACATTCAAATATGAAAAGATGTCATTTAGTCTAAAAAATGCAGGGGACACTTTTTAGCGTGCCATGGACATAACCTTTTCAGATGAGAAATATGTTTTCTTGGTTGTATACTTAGATGATGTAACCATGTTTTCACATTCAAATGATGAGCATTTGCATCATTTAAGAGTCATTTTCCAGAAGTGTAGGAAGTTTGAGATCTCTCTCAATCCAAAGAAAAGTTTGTTTGCCATGGAGGAAGATAAACTTTGTAGGTTTTAACCCCGTACAGAAATTACCTGCATATGAATTCTAAAACATAGAAAATAAACATTACAAGAGCATAACACATAAAACACATATACACAGAGATTTCCCCCTGGATCCAAAAAGCAAGAATGCCAGCTTGATTTTTCATTATGTTCCTTTCAATGTTACAATACATATTTATACATGCTGAAGTAGCCAATACCATGGACCGAAAACCATCACATCCAAAACCATGTACGAAAACCATGCACAAAACCATAGGTAGGTCCGCCCAACCTAATATAGGATCTAAAAAGAAATTGCCTGGGGCACTACCCTGGATCTCTTAGAGGGGGGTTACCCATCCCACTATGACCCCCATGATGTGAAATCAACGCAATGAACGGGGGGCTTCACTCCCCTTCTAACCCCCTGGTTAACTAGGGGAGCTAGTCATGGAAATAATATAACACAATCCAACATTCTCCCACTTGTTGTTTTCTTTCCACAGGGGGGCACAAGAGAGGTTAGTCATTTATCCAACCCTGCAACACCCGTTGTTTCTCTACACCAAGAGAAATTCTTAAAGCTCACAAATTTTATCAATGCATCTGTAGTATTCTTCAAAGTGTCCACCTTTACCAACAACACCTTTTTTTCTTCTATCATATCCCTCACAAAGTGATACTGAACATTAATGTGCTTTGTCTTTAAATGATAAGCAGAGTTATATGCCAAGAAAATTTCACTTTGGCTGTCACAATATATCCTTATAGCTCCATGTACTAACCCCATTTTTGAACACAATCTCTGCAACCAAACTACTTCCTTGCTTGCATGAGTGGCTACCTTGTATTATGCTTATGTAGTTGATAATGCCACTACATATTGTTTCTTACTCATCAAACTGATTGCACCTCCAAATAGGCTAAACAGATACCCACTTGTATATATTCTCTTATCCATATCTCAAGCCTAGTCTACATCAACAAAGCCACGAATATAAAAAATTCTTTCCAATCATGGTCTTCCTTGGTAGCACAAACCATAATCACTAGTACCACGCAAATACCTGAAAACCCACTTCACTGTTGTCCAATGCTCCTTCCTTGGTTTTGACATAAACCTGCTCAATACTCCCACTGCATATGCAATGTCTGGTCTAGTATATACCATCACATACATCAGGTTACCGACTGCACTTGCATATGGAACATGGCACATGTCCTCTTCCTCTTCTTGTGTCTTGGGATACTATTCTGTAGATAACTTTACACCTACAGGAAGAAGAACCTTCACCGGTTTACTATCCTACATATTAAACCTCTGTAGTATTATCTTGACATACTTCCTCTGGTTTAATCAGAGCTTCCTCTTTTCCCGATCTCTTTTAATTTCCATGCCCAAAATATAGTTTGTAGCACCAAGATCTTTCATGTCGAATTTGGAGGACATTTCGGTCTTCAAATCTAGGATGATTTCTTTTTGATTTCCAACCAGCAACATATCATCCACATACAAGACCAAATAAATAACAAGGTCACCAATTAATTTAAAATACACATAGTGATCTGATTTGCTTCTGGTGAAGCCAAGTCCCCATATAAATGTATCAAATTTCGATACCACATCCTTGGTAACTTTTTTAACCGATACAAAGACTTCTTTAACTTGCATACCAATTCTTTCTTACCCTTCACTGCAAAACCTTCAGGTTGCTTCATGTATATCTCCTCTTCCAGATCCCTGTGAAGAAATGTTTTCTTCACATCCATCTGTTCTACCTCAAAATCAAAAGCAGCAACAATAGATAAAAGTAATCTAATAGAAGCTATCTTTGTAATAGGAGAACAAATATCACCAAAATCAATTCCCGACACCCGGGAATAACCTTTTTCTACCAACCGATCTTTGTATTTCTCCACCTTTCCTTCTACATTTGTCTTCTTCTTGAACACCCATTTTCTACCAATGGGTTTCCTTCTGGCTGGCAACTCCACCAGATCCTAAGCCTCATTTTTGTGCAAAGATGCCATTTCATCAACCATGGCCTCTTTCCAAAGTTTTCCATATTTTGAATCTACTACTTCCTTCACGGTTCTGGGATCATCATCAGTGGTAGATAAAAAAAAGTTTGAACAAAAAGGAGATTGACTAAACCTTTCTAGTTTCCTTCTTTCTCAAAATGATCTTCTTACACCTGGAGTTCGTGGCTCTTCATCTTCTTATTGCTCTTCCACTATAGAGTCTAATTCTTCCTCCTTAAGCTAAAGCTCTATCCTCTCAGGTTCCTTTGGTTGGACTTCATGTTTAATAACTTCTTTCACCTCTCTAAACACCACATCTTGGTTGTACGCAACCTTCCTTGTTACTGGGTTCCAAAGCTTATAACCCTTTAAACCATCCTTATACCCAATAAAGATACACCTTTCAGATTTACTATCCAACTTGGTTCTTTTCTCCTTTGGAGCATGTACATATGCATCACATCCAAATATCCTTATATGTGAAAGAGAGGGTTTCTTACGAGTCCATACCTCTTGTGGAGTCTTATCCTCTAATGCAAATGAAGGTGATATGTTGACCAGGTAATATGCTGTCTCCACTGCCTCTACCTAGAATTCCTGTCCTAACCTAACACCACTGAGCGTGCTTCTTTCCCTTTCCATCAATGTCTTGTTCATTCTTTCTACAACTCCATTTTTCTCAAGTGTGTATGGAGTAGTCTTCTATTGTGCTATACCCCACTTCTTCTATAATTCTTCAAATTCCTTACTACAACATTCTCCACCGTTATCTGACTTGAACACCTTTATCTTCTTTTTTGTCTAGTTTTCCACTAAATCCTTAAATTCTTTAAACCTGTCAAAGACTTCAGATTGCTTCTTAACGAAACATATCCATGTATTCCTTGAGAAGTCATCTATAAATGATACATAGTACATAGATTTACCCAGTGATGGAACCTTGACAAGTCCAAATACATCACTGTGCACAAGCTCTAATATTTGTTTCTCCCTCTTACCACTAGAGGGGAAACTCACCTTATTTTGCTTCCCATATACACAATTTTCATAGAAATCAAAATCTAGAGAGCTATTACTCATACCTTCTACCATACCTTTACCATGAAGTATTCAAAGGCCCTTCTCTCCAAAATGTCCAAGCCTTTGATGCCATAGCATGGTCTTCTCTCCAGAGACCACTAGATTTTTTTCTCCACTTTCAGGAACCACATAACTGTTGCATCCATCAACATTAGTGCTACCTTGCAGCTTGTACAAAGTTCCAATTCGAACTCCAAGAAGCATATTGTAGGTATCCTTCTTGAACACTATTTTTACCCCTGCATGATCCAGCTTGCTTACGGAAATTATATTTCTGGCTAATGCAGGAATATGCAGAACATCGGGAAGTGTTCTAACCCTTCCACCTTGCAAATTCAACTTTACTTTTCTATGACCAATGATTCTAGCCTTCTTATCATCCCCTAAGAAGACATCACCACCATCGTATCTATCATACTCGTAGAACCACTCTCTATGGGGAGTGAAGTGAAAGGATCCACCCGAGTCAATCAACCATGCCTCATTATCTACATGTGTACTTGTAGAAGCCAAGTACACATCCCCACCTTCATTTGAGGTGGTTTTCGCCTCTGCAGAAGGGGCATCATCAGATCCCTTTCCTTTGTCAGGAGATTTAGATTTACAGTCCCTTTTGTAGTGCCCTTCCTTTCTGCATTTCCAACACACCACCTTTAGAAGTTTCCCTCTAGATTTAGATCTCCCACTCGATGACTTATTTTTGTTTCTATTCTGGGAATGTCCTCATATAGGCAAGGCTTCACCATTTTAGCTCTCCATATTTTTTCATCTCATCTACTCTGTCAACAAGGATGAGACTATTTCATCAAATTGCAACGCAGTTGCATTGCTACCTATTGTAATAACCAGACTATCCCATGAATTTGGTAGAGAACACAACAGACTGATGCACTTATCTTCATTTGAAATTTTAATATCAAACGATAATAACTGACTTACCATAGTATTAAACGTGTTCAGATGTTCTGTCATCGAGTCTCCATCTTTCATCCTCAGGTTATACAACGTTTTCTGTAGGAACATTTTATTCACCAGAGACTTAGATTGATACAAAGTCCCTAACTTGTCCCACAAAGCCTTCGTCGTAGCTTCCCCTGATATATTTATCAATACTGAATCTATGACACAAAATTGTATTGTGCTCTTAGCCTTTCGATCCAACTTCTTCCATTCTTCATCAAACACCCTTGTTGGTTTAGTACCTGGATCTACCATGATCCACTCATCTTTATCCACCAATAGATCTTGCATCTTAAGTTTCCATAACTAAAAAATCTAACCATTAAATTTCTCGATCTCTATCTTTCCATTGCTCACCATCTTCTTTCACCACCAGAATAGATCCCCTAGATCTCCCACTGAACAAGGTCTACCAAAAGCATGAGCGAAACCCCTCAGCAATAAAGACATGCCCTTGAGGCCAAAACAACTCTCATACCAAATGTAGGCTTTAACCCCGTATAGAAATTACCTCCATACGAATTCTAAAACACAGAAAATAAACAATGTGAGAACATAACACATAAAACACATATACATAGATATTTTCCCCTGGATCCCAAAACCGGGACTACCAACTTGATTTTTCATTATGTTCCTTTCAATGTTACAATACATATTTATACATGTTGAAGTGGCCAATACCATGGACCGAAAACCATCGTGTCCAAAACCATGTGCCAAAACCATGTGCCAAAACCATAGGTAGGTCCGCCCAACCTAATATAGGGTCCAAAAAAAATTTCCCTGGGGCATTGCCCCAGACCCAATAGATGGGTCTACCCACCCCTATCAAACCTACACCCCTGTGACCCCCCCACTGCACAATCAGCGCAACGAAGGGGGGACTACGCCTCCCCTCTAACCCCCCAGTTAAATAGGGGAGCTAGTCGTGGAAAGAATATAACACAACCCAAAAAAATTCTTGGCCACATAATTTCAAAAGATGGGATCCAGATTGATCCTTCATGAGTAGAAGCCATTCAAAAAATGACTTCCCTCACAGCAAAAGGGAGATCCAAGCATTCAATGGTAAGATGAATTTCTTATGAAGATTTATTCCTAATTTAGCTAAACATATTAGAGAAATGACCAATATATTAAAAAGCATAATGAGATGAAATGGTCTGAAGAAGCCCACAGGTCTTTTCATGCAGTGAAGCTTGCCTTAACCACTGCCCTTGTTTTGATTAGTCCTAATTACACTGATGATTTTATCATATTTTCATTTGATTTTGAGCACACTATAGCTGTGGTACTAATGCAAAAAAGGGATAAGATCGAGCTGCCAATAACATTTTTCAATCACAACATCAGGGATGTAGCCCTTAAGTACAACATCATTGAGAAACATTCCTTGGCTTTGGTAAAGGCGATAAAAGATTTCAGAGTTTACATTTTACATTCACATACTCTTACTTATGTGCCTAATGCAACGATAAAATAAGTCCTTGTGGAGAATGACCTGGAAGGTAGAAGAGGTAGATGGATAGCAGCACTATTAGAATACAAGCTTAAGATCAAGTTGACAAAGTTGATGAAAGGTCAAGGCTTAGCCAAACTAATGGCCGAGTCAAACCTTCATGCTCTAGACATCAACCTTGTGGCATCATTATCCAATGATCAAGAAGAAGTGGATCTCATTAGGTATCTGAAATCTTTCTCTCGTCTCCATGATATTATGATATTATTTATGTACTTCAGTGTCTAAATTCTCCTCTAGGTATGTCTAAAGATAAGAGTAGGTCATTAAAGTTGAAAGCTTCCAAATATTGTATCATGGATAGTGCACTTTATTGGAAATATCTTGGAGGTGTTTTGTTGAACTGTTTGACTGAAGATGAGTCCAAAGAAGTAATAAATGAATTCCACAAAGGAGATTATGGGGTCCACTTGTATTAGAAGACCACAACCAAAAAAGTACTGAGAGTGGGATACTATTAGCCTACTCGTTTTGCAGATATCTACAAGGCAGTGATGGGTTGTCACGAGTGTCAGGTTTTCCAAGGTAAAATAAAGCTTCTTCCTTTGCCTCTACAACCAATATCATCTAATGCACATTTTCAACTGTGGGGCCTAGATTTCATAGGTGATATCAATCCATCATCATCAATACAACACAAGTGGATATTGACATCTACAAACTACTTTAAAAAGTGGATCAAAGCAGTCCCAACCCGGCAAGCAACTCATTTAGTTATCATTCAGTTTTTAGAAACTAATATCTTGTCCCATTTTGGTTGTCCTAATAAGATTATCATAGCCAATGCGACAACATTCAAGTCCAAAAGGATGATTGAGTTTTGTGACAAGTACAACATAAAGTTGGGACATTCTAAAAAATACAATCCACAAGGGAATGGTTTGACGGAGTTCTCCAATAAATCCTTAACCAACATCATCAAGAAACTATTGGAGGCCAAAAAAAAGAATTGGCACAAGAAGCTGATCAATTCATTATGGGTAGATTGGGTGAGTAGTAATAAATCTCTTGGGCTTTCCCCTTTTTAGATTGTATATGGAGTAGATATTGTTTTCCTATATCATTAGCACTCTCATTCATCAAATTGTTACAAGAAGTAGGAAGTGAAGAGAATGATATGCAGTGTCAGATCAATCAAATGATTCACTTAGAGCAAACATGGGAAGAGGTATTTCAAAACACCTCCAAGCTTGCTGAGAAAATAAAGAGGATCTATGACTAGAAAACAAAGGAAGATGATTTCAAAATCAGAGATGTGGTACTTCTTGGGATGCTAGAAACGAAGACAAGGGTAATCATGGTAAATTCAAGAATTTATGGAAAGGCCCTTATCAGATTTCAGCTTTTTGGGGAAAAATGCTTTCTTGTTGGACGAGATGAATGGAGAACCATGCTTAGGTGGACCAGTCAATAGTAGGCTCGTGAAACATTATCTTTTCTAAATTGTACAAGTTTCATTTTACATACATTTTAAGTTCTCTACAAGTGTGAAGCTAATGATCATTGGAGTTTGGAGCCCAAAGTGAAGGCCATGGAGCTTCATTGATTTTCAGCCATTTTAAGAATTCAATCCATAGTCATGTGAGTCAATTTTTGAGTAAGTTCTGAGTCAACTTTTGAGTTATTTGAGTTTGCATCCCAGTTTGATTTTTTTTACCATATTAGCCCATATGGTTAGGCTACTTGGTCTATAGTGTTCATGGAACCTCGAGCTGCCATCCCCAAATAAGGCCAATGTTAGTGTTAGTATTTGCATGCTTCCATCAATTATCAAAAAATATTTTTCATATCATATTAGTGTCCCATTTGAAATTTTTTATCATTCCACCTAGGTCATCATGCAAAAAATTATTCACTGGTGGTAGTCCAAAATAAAAGATTATACTCCCCTCTCAAAAATTTGTATTCACTGGCCCACCTTCATGTGTCTTTCTAAGCATCCATTGACCATAAAGGCTCAGTTCATCATGTTTTATATTAGTCGAAACAAAATGAAGTTTAGTCATTCAAGGTTCCATTAGGTCACATAGGTTTTATTTTCCCAAGGTCCAAATAAATCACCATCTCACTGCATAAGGTCAACAAAGTATGAGAGTGAAGTAGATAATATATTTTTTAGTTAAATGAGGGTTTACTAGCTTGTAACCATGGTCAATGAAAGTCCTAAATGTGATTTCAACAAGGGAATTTATATTTTTTCGAGTTTGTAATTTTTTTCAAAACAGATGTAATATTTTTTATTTTTGTTTTTGTAATTTTATGTCTATTATATGTAATAATTCACCATTTTAGATTCCTACTCAATTCCATTGCCAATAGTATCCAAACAAAGCTCAAAATCAAGAGTGTCAAAGCATTACCCACGTGTCAAAGAAAAAAAAGGCCAGAAAGTCAAAAGAGCACTAGTATGAAAGTATGAAAAGTGACATGAAACATTAGATAATGGGTTTGTGAATCATAAATCAAAACTCATTCAAGAATAAAAGCCCTCAAAGACATCAATTCAACCTTCATTTTCACTCCACTCTCAAGCCTCTTCAACAAAAGAAATTTTTCATATTTCAAACGAAATTGGGCAAAAGAGGGCCAGAGGGTGCATTTAGACAAGGGAGGGTGCGTTTGACCTAAGCACTAAACATTTTCTAGAAAACCAATTGCATTTTATAAGGGCATTGTGTGCCTATAGCTGGAGGGCGTGTTCGACTGAGGCACTGTGTGTTTGCTTGGAAAGTCCAAAAATTGCCCATAATGCGCTCCATTTCCTCCAACCATCACAATTTGCCATCAAATGCTCTAGTAATGAGGTAGGTTGGAAATGCATTCACTCTTCCCCTCTAGTGTTGATCCACATAGGGTTTCATAGTAATTTGTTGTTTTACTTAATTCAAAACCCTGGTAACATATTTTCACTCTTATATCACATTTCTAGCATTCCATTACCACTCCCACCACTTAAATACTACCTCCTATCACCTCCCTCATACCACACATCTCCATTCCCACTTCATCAATCTCGTCACACCATTCCATACTTCCCACACCCACAGTCCATTTTATCATCTCCCTAGGGTTTTGACAATAATAACTCATGATAGAAGAAGAGCACAGAAGTCAGGGTGAGGAAGAAAGATAGGAGAGGAGGAAATATAAGAAAGGTGGGAGAATCATTAGACATGAGCCAACCAACACCAGAGAACTCATGTTATCTCCCATCACTGTGACAAGTTTTAAGCATGTGGCCGTTTTGAGTTTTGTGAGAAAGTGGTTAGGATTCAGCATCATCCTATGTTAACCAGATTATTCCTCACCAACCTCCATGAAAACCAAGTAACCCTTGCAGGTGTCACATTTACTTTATCTCCTGCCATCATAGAATATGCCTTTGGGATCTGAACATGGGGGGGAAATGGCTTAAACAAGGAGAATTAGATCATTTTTATTATGACCCATATCTTAAACGAAGATACAAGAATTAGAGAAAGAGGATCTTTCCTTTCTCTTACCTCCTAGAGAGATATATTCCCATGATGAAAATCATCATGAAGTACTTCACATGTGAGGGTAGGTTTTCCAGGATCTATTCCTATTATATTCGGATACTCATGCATTTCACAAGAGTCAAAGTACTCAATATTCCCTATTATCTTTACTAGGACATTGACAAGATGTCATTCATTACCCAAAGGAAGGATTATGATCATCAAACGAAAAGAACCTTTCACCACTTCCTCATCAAAATGATAGTCCTACACCATCTTGATCAGCTTAACATTGCATGGGATGCTTTCATATCTAATGAGATTTTCATAGTCCCACCTATTCAGCATGGCCAAGAAGCACCTTCATCTTCTCATCCAACCACCTCCATTCCTTCACCTTAGCCCATACATCATCCATCTTCCTCTGAAGATTCATCCACACCATCACCTTCATCTCCACCATCTCATGAGCCTATTCATTCACTTGTCAAAGATGAAAGTAGTTACCAAGAACACATTGAGAATGGTGAGAGCAACAAGCCTAAAGGGGCTTGTCTGGGTACCTTGACACATACTAATCAGAGAGGGCATAGTCAAGTTGTTTCCCCACATATTGCGGGAGTGGACGTGCCTTCTTCATTGGAAAAATAGGTACAAAAGGGTAAGGAAAAGGTTATAGAGTTAGAGATCCAGCAGCAGGAGGAAGACCTCCATGAGACAGAGCATGATTTTTAGTCAATTGAATCATATGAACATGATGACAGTGAGAACATATCCATTGTCATCAAGGAGAAGAATGCACTGATAGGAGAGGTCAACTTGTAAAGGGCCAAATACATTATCTCATACTATGAGTAGGAGAATAGGCAATTTGAGGTCAAAAATGAGCTCATGGGGATTCAACTTATCAAAGCAAAGAGAGAGGATGAAAAGGCTAAGGCCTTAATTGCTAAGGCATATGGAAAATATGGTTAACATGCCAAGAAAAATTCGAAGGATAAGATCCCTAAAGAGAGCTTTGGAGCTAGAGAAACAAAGGGAGACCAAATTAGCCAATGACCTCACCCTAAATGAGGAATTTGCAAAAATGGTGAACGAAAATCAAGAACATTGGCTTGAGAGGTTGAACAATCATCTTGAGGGTCTCTTAGACAAGGCCAAAAGGGATATTTATATTCAGAGAAGGATGGCTAAGTACTATGCCATGAGAAACAAAATTGCAAAGCCATGCTCAAAAGAGCTCATGCAAAAATTGAAGCTTTAACCAAGCAAGAGGAGAAAAGAAGGCTAGATATTCTTGTCGAGGCATCACTCCATGCCTCAAACATCTAATCAGCCATCAGCCCAACAATTTTGACAAGTTTTGAACAAATTTTTCAATTTTTGTTTTTATGTGTTTTTTAAAGCATTTTCAACACAACCAATATGTCAAATGCGCAACACTTAGGGTGTTGCACCCCTTTTTGAGGCATATGATGGAAACAAAGGCCAAAATTTTTGGATTCAAAATGATGAGTACATGCACCCTATGCATTTGATAAGAATTTGGAGGAAACATGGTTAGCCAAAAGGGTCAAAAACCATTAAAAACCCACTTTTCTGCCTCTTTTTTGGCCTGGTCATCGCGCCTTTACCAGTCTTGGGAGATTGGAATTTTGACATGGAAAATTACCTAAAAATAGAAAAATAAAGGTATATTTGTAAATTAGACTTGAAGGGCATTCCAACGAGCTATCTTGGAGCAAATGTGGACACCAGGAAGGCACCCAAACACAACTCTTTACTTGGAGGGTGCGTTTGACACTGAGAAGGCGCGTTTGAAAGTCTTCTCCAATTTTCATTATTTCTCTCCAACATGACTTTAACCTTTTGGAAATAGATTTTTTTACTCATGTAATTGATCAAGATGATGTAATTATTATGTTTTTTACTATTATCTAGGGTAAATACATCAGTCAAATGCCCTACATGGCATGTAATGAATCAGTTTGCTCGAGTTAGGGATGATTCACTTTGACCACCCTACACTCTAGCTATCAGTTCAGTTTTTCTTGCAACTGCTCCTCATCTCATGGATTCTACCCCTAAGGCTAGGATGAATTGGTTTGAGGCCTATATTATGTATTTTCTTAGTCATTTTATAGGTTGGAATCAGTTGGATGTTTGGCTATTGATCAGAGACACTAGTGTATTGTATATTTGGTAGAATTTAATGAATGAGTTGCAACTATTTTGGTGAAATAGTTGTGGTATGGAATTTTGACTTAATTTCTTCTTATGCTGCATATGTTTGAATGTTTTGTACTCCCATATTTCACTTCACTTCTATGATATTTTTATTTTCAATTTGATGACCAGAATACAATTTATATGCTCTGTTTTGGGGAAATATACATAGTTTGTCCAGTTTCTTTATTTTGGAAAGAATACATCCTTGTTTTTCTCTTTCTAGCACCTCCCCAGTATTGTCCATCTCACATCATAATCTTAAAGTGTTTGAGTGCCTACCTACCTTTCTCCATCATATGTCTGCAATGATACCCTCATTTTCCCTGACCTAGTTTTTTTAACCTAATCCTCTTCCAACAACCCCACTAAATCAAATCAAACAACACTCTGCACTTTATATCTAGCCTAAAACTCTAATCTATCCAACCCTCTTGGCTATGATTTTTTGGAGAGAGTGCTTTCTGACTCGGTAGGGCTAGCTACCAAGTCAAAAGATTGGTTCGTGGTTACCTCAGCTAGACTCTTCCTCAGCCTTGGAGATCTAGAGGAGTGATAACACACCCAAAAAAGTAGAAATGAAAAGTTGTATCTCAAAAAGAAACTACTACATGAAAAGAGAAAGTACAAGAACACTCAATTAAGTGTATTCTACCTCATCTTAGCAAGATGATAAGACCCATGTTCCAAGAAAATAGGGAAGAAAAGTGAAATACACATGAGGAAAAAAAAAACCTAAATGAACATATAACAAGAAAATCAAGGGAAGTGTGTTACCAAGAATCATCAAGGTTGTTCTACAAGATAAATCAAGGTAGAAAAAGTCAACCCATTAACATTAAAATTAAAAAACCATAAGTCAATAAAAAAGAAATGCCAACACTCTAATTAGCAACCCAATAACATTAAAATTAATACACAAAAAATAGATGACAAAGCAATGCCAGCTGGTTCTGTTGTAACACTAGTTATATATGTTGCTTCCGTAATCAGTTACATGTACTCATCACACTTATACATAAGATTGAATATTACATGTATAGCAATGAACATGGATTTCAGGCTTCCCTGATCACTTAGGTGAGATTAAGCTTACATTATGTTAGAGATCTATCTTCAGCATGACAAAAGAATAAGGCATGTTTCTTACTATTATATAGAGAATGCAAACATTATCCTCTTGCACATATATTCTTTTTTGATGTATTTTGGGTCAAATTCATGAGAAGTGGAGATGTTTTAATCATAAGGCCCAACTTAACAATGAATGATGTTCCTATGATGCTGGAAAAAGGATGGGTGCATACCATGAAGCCCTTCAAAGAAAATGCAAATGGTTATAGGTAAATTTTATTGTTGTCCAGATTTGCATTATAAGTTCAATCCTTATAAGTTTTAATGACATATTGAGATTTATTATCTATTTTTTGTAAATAGATATTGCCCTATCCAGGAGAACTCAAAATAAGTGTAGATTCAATTTTCCCAGATCCAAACGAAGGACTGAGCCAGCTACTGAACCCTTTTCACTCAATGGTGTTAGGAAATTATATATTACAGAGAAATGGAACACATAAAATATTGTAGAAATATAAACACAAAAAACTCATGACACAAGAAAGACACAGATATATGTGGTTCACCCATTTTGGGTATGTCCATGGAGAAACAACCAATCCTTCTTTTATTATATTATCTAGCAAACTGAAGAGATACAACCTATAGTAGATCCGCTGTAACTCCCTCTTCTCTCTCAATATCCTCTCTCTTCCTCACTCAGAATACAGATATACATAAACGCAATACAATTCCCTCATATATAGTGAGGGGTTGCCTTCTAGGGAAAAAAACCCTAAATTAAACATAACTTATATCGTTAGATCATCTACCTAATGAATGACCTAGATTGACTAGAAATTACGAGACTTTTACAAGGCAAATTTTAATCTATTTTTAGCTTTGGGGGTGCTGCCCCTAAACCCCCACAGGGGGACCCCTGGCCCTCAAACCCCTGTGGGGAGAGGTATACAGTCTTCTTGGGGTATGCATTTGGCTGAAACCTTTGAATACAGAAGATAATCAAGCTCCACAACCAACAATCTCCCACTTGCAGACTGATTATAGCAACTCCACTGCTGCTTCGTTTGCTAGACAATGACTCCACTTTGAACCTGGTTGTTTCTCATCTTCTTCATCATACTTGAAGACCAATTGAAATTGAGTAGATTCTCAGTTTCTCCCTGGTTACAACTTTTGTCAGCATATCTGCAGGATTCTTGCTAGTGTGTATCTTTTCCAGCTTCAACTGTCCATCTTCCAATGCTGACTATATGAAATGGTACTTGAGTTGTATATGTTTAGTCTTGAAATGAAATGCAGAGTTCTTTGCAAGATGTATGGCACTCTGGCTATCACTATATAACCTGCTCAATTCCTGCTTCTTACCCAATTCATGCAAAAACCTTTGTAACCAAATCATTTCTTTACTAGCCTTGTAGTAGCAACATACTCTTCTTCTGTTGTTGAAAGTGCAACAACACTTTGGATTTTTGAAACCCAACTGATAGTTGTTCCACGTATAGTAAATACATATCCTATAGTGCTCCTCCTATTATCTCTGTCACCTACCATATCTGCATCAACATATCCCTGTAGAGCAATGTTTGAACCACCAAAGCATAATGCTTGATTTGTGGTACCTCTCAAATACCTGAGAATCCACATCACTGGCATCCAATGTTGTTTTCCTGGATTGTTCATGTACCTAGTTACAACTCCCATTGAATGTGCAATATCAGGCCTTGTGCAGACCATTGCATACATTAAGCTTCCAACTGCTGATGCATATGGAACTTTAGACATATGAGACATTTCTTCTTGTGTCTTGGGACATGTCTCCTTAATTTGAAATGGCTAGCCAAATATATACTAACTAGTTTTGCTTTCTGCATATTATACCTTTTCAACACCTTTTCTATGTACTCACTTTGAGACAACATTAATTTGTGATTCTTCCTATCGCTAGTTATTCTCATACCAAGGATTTGTTTTGCAACACCCAAATCCTTCATTGTAAATGAGTTTGCCAATTTTCTTTTGAGCACATTTATTTCCTGCATGTTAGAACCTGCAACAAGCATGTCATCTACATCCAATAACAATATAATATAGCTTCCGTCATTTTTCCTTTTGAGATAGACACAATGGTTAGAGTGACATCTAGTATAACCTTGTTCATACATAAACCACTGCCTTGGAGCCTATTTTAAGTCATACAAGCTCTTCTTCAACTTGCACACTAGTTTCTCCTTCCGTTTTACCTCATATCCTTGTGGCTACTACATATATATCTCTTCCTCCAAATCCCCATGGAGAAAGGTTATCTTTACATCTAACTGCTCAAGATGTAAATCTTTAGCAACTACTAGACTTAGAATAGTTCTAATTGAAGTCATTTTCAAAAGAGAAAATATCTCATCAAAGTCTATACCCTTTTTCTGTGCAAACCCTTTCACCACAAGTCTATATTTATACCTTTTTCTATCTCCATGTTCTTCCTTCAACTTGTAAACCCATTTATACTGCAATGCTATTTTACCTGCAGGCAACTTGACTAAGTCCCAAGTCTAGTTATGTGCTAAGGAGTCCATCTCTTCTTTCATGGCGTGCTCCCACTTCTTCCTGGTTTCTACCTGCACTGCTTCTTCATAACATTCTGGTTCACCAGAATCAGCGAACAATACATAATATAATGAAGGAGACTATCGTTCAGGGGGTCTACTTATCCTGATAGATCTTCTAACACTGCTTTCAGGTGTTTGAGGTTCTTGTTATTGTTGTGTTTGTTGTTCTAGTTGTTGATCATTATGATTTTCAGGCACCATCACTTTTCCTGTGATATCGTCAAGCAATGTGTATTCTCTGTTTTCTTTTTGCAGTTTCTTTTCCTGCAATTGATTCTTATACAAGACCTTTTCATTGAATATTACATCTCTACTCCTAAAGATTTTGTAATTTTCATAATCATATAAGCGATAACCAAAATCATTAACACTATATCCAATAAAGGTACATTTCTTTGATTTTTCCTCAAGCTTTGTTCTATTTTCTTTATTAATGTGGATAAAGGCTTCACAACCAAAAGTCTTTAAAAATAAGTAGTTTACCTTTTTACCTGTCCATGCCTCCTCTGGAATACCACCATCCAAGGAACTTGAAGGCCCTCTATTTATTAGATAAGCAACAGTATATACAGCAATTGCCCAAAATTGTAAATGCAATCCTGCATGCAATCTCATGCACCTTGCACGCTCCATGATTATCCTGTTCATCCTTTCTAAAACACCATTTTCTTGTGGTGTTTCTTGAACTGTCTTCTCTCTGTGAATTCCATTCTATGAACAGTACCTATCAAACTCTTTGCTGCAATATTCACCTCCATTATCTGATCTGAAACACTTCAACCTTTTCCCTATCTCATTTTCAACCAAAGCTTTCCATTTCTTGAAAGTATAAAATACACCATATTTATTTCAAATACAATAAATCTAGGTTTTTCTGGTCGCATCATCAATAAAAGTAACATAATAACGAGAGACACCAAGAGATGTTACATGAGCAGGTCCCCATACATCTCTATGCACAAGCTCTAATTTTTCGCTCTTCTTTTCTTTCCCAACTCTAAGGAATCTGACTCTCTTCTGTTTTCCATAAACACGATCCTCACAGATTTTAAATCAACATGCTTCAAACATGGAAACAAATTTCTTGAGTGAAGAATCTACATCCCCTTCTCAGTCATGTCCCCGAGCCTAGGATGCCAAAATGCCATATCTTCTCGTGTAGAGGTTAAAGCATTAACAGAATTAGAAATACCATTGCATAAATACAATGTACCAACCTTTTCTCCTTTCGCTATTACCAGGGATCCTTTAGTGACCTTCGAGGTTTTATCTGTGAAAGTAGTTACACAACCTTCACCTCCCAACTACCCTGTTGAAATCAGATTTTTCTTCAGATCTGGAATATGCCTTACCTCCTTTAATAGCCACTAATTTCCATTTTGCTGTTTTATGAAAAATGTACCCATTCCAACGATTTTACATGGTTTATCATCACCCAATCGAACCTGTCTAAAATATCCTTGAACATAATCATGAAAGTGTTTCTTTTCAGGTGTGGCATGGAATGAAGCCCTTGAATCTACCACCTAGGCATCAATAATATTTTCTAAAGAAAGAATCCAAGCAGATTGTAACACATCACCTCTTACATTCACTTCATGATTAGTTTCTTACTGCGCGTCTCCTTCTTTTCCCTTCCAAGATTTGTAGTCTTTCTTTAGGTTTCCTTTCTTCCTGCATTTCCAGCCCACTATCCTCGATCTAGACTTGGATTTTCCTTCTCTTGACTTATTGCAATATCTTGGGCCCTTTCCTCTTTCCATTTTTCTTCCCCTAGTCTTTGTAGTCAAAGCATTACCTGATGTCTCACTGGAGCTTTTCCGTCGCATTTCCTCACTAAGGAATGCACCGACAACATCATTAAACTTTAAAGTACTAGATTTAGAGATAGAGTTACTAATGGCCATAACTAAGACATTCCAACTTTCTGGCAAAGAGCATAGAAATAACAGAGCCCTAACTTCATCATAAAAATTTACCCCTACATAACTTAACTAACTTGTAACTGTATTAAAATCATTTAAATGGTCCACAACAGATCCACCTTCTGACATCTTCATATTAAATAAACGCTTCATAACAAATACCTTATTTGAGGCCAAGGGTTTTTCATATATTTTGGCCAATGCCGACATTAAACCCTCTGTTTTTGTTTCCTTTGAAATATTAAACACTACCAACGTTGCTAGGCACAACTGTATTGTTCCAAGTGCCTTTCTGTCAAGAATGTTCCATTCTACATGTGTCATACTTGTCGGCTTCTTTGTCTTTCTACTCAATGGTAGCTACAAATCTCTCTGATATAGATAATCTTCCATATACATCTTCCACGGTTGGTAGTCTTGGCTGTTAAATTTTTTGACCCTAAACCTACCATCTTCCGCCATTGCTCCCACTCGAACTAGGAACCCTTCTCTCCTGCAAGTTTATCAGCCAAATAGACCTTCGGCTCTGATACAAGTTGTTAGGAAATTATATATTACATAGCAATGGAACACATAAAATATTGCAGAAATATTGTTGGGTCTTGAAAATGTCATTCATTTCCATTACGCTTTCGCTATTATGTCCATTATATCACCTCCATTTCAACTCCATTTCACTACTATGTCACCACATTCATCCCACTTTCATTATCATTGGGCCACATTTATGTTTTTCCAATCTTATTAATTCTAAGCCTTTTAAGTGAATTTGTGGTTAAAAATTAGAAAATAATGTGCATATGCTTATACCTAACAAGTAGGTTGAGATTGTTGACGTGTAGGTTGAAAGGAGGCTTCTAGAAGACCCTTATGTGGCACTCTAAGGCCAAATTCAAATTTGAGTGAAAAGAATCATGGGATCATGAGGATATGTGTCACATCTCCTAATTGTATTGTAACTCTAAGAAGACGTGTCTTATCAATTCCTATTTTGATTAGGACTCTAGAGGTAGAGGGAGAGATTCATGGACTCTCATTAATGAGATGGCTTCTCATCTTTTTGTATAAATATGAGCTCTCTCTCCTTCATTTTTTGGTCTAAGCTTGTTAACTTAGAGCTTAGAGTTTAGAGCTTAGCTTGTGAGTTTGTAGTTCTTCCTTGATGGCTTTTGAAAGCTTTGGAGAGCTTTGTTGTACTTTTTAATTTTGAAGAATTTGAATAAAGCTTTGATGTTCTCAACATGGAAGGAGATGTGAAGTAGATGTCATGGAGCATATTAGAATGTAAGGTAGAGTAGATTTCATTTTGTAATTTTGCTTTGATTTCATTATGTCATTTGATTGCTTTCAAATTTGATAGATTAGATTTTCCATTCATGCAATTTTAGTTCATGTAAGTGTGTTCAACCGGTTGATTGTAGATTAGCTTTTCTTTACATGTTTTTGCATTAAATAGTGATATGAGATTTACCTCTTTGCTGACTTTGTTTTTTTAGCTTTTCAATTTCAGTTATGCTTTGATTTCAGTCTTATTCATTTGCTTTGTTAGTTAATTTAGATATTAGATTGCTCAAGTTGTTGATGATTACCTCCGAAAGCCATAGCTTAGACTACCTGGCGAGGGATCAGACTATGAATTGATGTGATTAGATTTTAGTTTTACTTTTCTACAATTAGATATTAGATTGCTCGAGTTATTGATGATTACCTCCGAAAGCCATATCTTAGACTACCTGGCAAGGGATCAGACTATGAATTGATGTGATTTGATTTTAGTTTTACTTTTCTGCAATTAGATATAAGATTACTCAAGTTATTGATGATTACCTCCGAAAGCCATAGCTTAGACTACCTGGCCAGGGATCAGACTATGAATTGATGTGATTTGATTTTTGTTTTACTTTTTTTGCAATTAGATATCAGATTGCTCATGTTATTGATGATTATCTCCGAAAGCCATAGCTTAGACTACTTGGCAAAGAATTAGACTATGAATGATGTGATTTGATTATACTTTTTATTAGTTTGCAGTTTTTGATTTATTTGAGTGCAATAGCTTTACATTTATTTCCATATTTAGACAAGCAGCAGAGACAATGATTTCATGATCAGTATTTCATCTTTTGTTTGATTGAAGTAGCTGCATACTTACACTTTTGTTTAAGTACTAATTCCATCCATAACATGTTTTGAGATCTTTTGAAGTGCTAAGTTTTGGAAGTTACCATTAGGGACATGGACCTTGTATTGAAATCTACATCCATACTTGACCTTTAAAAGTATTCTTAAGACCTTAGAATAGGATTTCCATTTGCATTAGACACTTTAGGAGATCAACAAGAATAAAACCCCAAAACAAAATAAAATCTATAAAACAAAGAAGTAAGAAAAAGGTTAACTAACACATATGGTGCACCACACTTCATCAGTTTACGATACCCGGATTGATAATTTATGTAGAGAAATTTAAGACATTAAATTGACTAGACATTTTGGTGCCGCTACTGGGGAAGTGTAATTAAGAGACCTTATTTCTTACATCTAAAAAAAAAATTAATAATTCTTGAGTATGCTCTTTTGTGTGATCTAGAGGATCAGAAAAAAGAATTGTTAACAAAAAAAATTAATAAATTCTTGAGTATGCTCTCCTCCTGCACATTGTGTTGATCTAGAGGATTAGAAAAAGAATTGTTATATTTAAAAAAAAAAAAAGGAGACAAAATAAACTTCATCATCTCAATTGATTCAACAAAAATAAATAAATAAAAATAAAACTAAATAAAAAAATAATGAAACACAACTGCTTTGATAGGTTCAACCATCCAAAATTGATTGGTTATGGTTTGTAGTGGTCCTCAAAACACTTTATCTCGTTTTAATAAGATTTTGCAACTTAGCTGCGGAATGTGGCATGATTCCGCAACCAATTGAGTATTCCGCAGCTAGTTTCAAGGTTTAGCAGGTTACAGACGTCCAATGAAGAAACCGACTACATGGGCATCTCCAGAATTGTCCCGACATGGATCCTATCCTATTCACCCAGCTCAGATCGAATTGCATATGACCGTTGTGTTTCCAATTAAAAAAAAAAAAACTCTTGTGTGGCTTTCAAAATAATGTGTGCAGCGTCCAATTTGTGTGGCAGAAATTTTTAAACCTTCTCAGTATCAAAATCCTCAAACTTTGATCTCTTAGTGCGCTCTCGTTTTCTGCTCATGCTAGCTGTAATAACGTGCTTGAATTCATCAAATTTTCCCAGGCTCAACCAACAAACCTGAAATATGAATGCATTCATTTAGTGAGCTTAACATATTTGTAAGGATCTCTGTTTTCGGTTCCTTATGTAATGCTTAAGCAGGGGATGAAATAATATAGTCCGAGAGTTGCTTAACATATGACTCATTACATCCCTATGCTTGTCCTTTATCCATGGCCAATTTTCCAGCTTGGAGCAGTTCTCGCATGCCTGAAATTACAAACATCTGTCTTCTCCTCAATACGCAATAAGATTTGTGTACTGTTCTTTTATCTCTGTGCATTCATTTTTCTTTGGACTGTTAGCGTAATCAATTTGTGGACTGTTCACTCTCGCTCCGTGAAGGTGGACCACCCTTGGTGACAAGCACAGTTAAAGAAATTATACAACAAATCAAACCGAAAAGGATGAATGCAACAAATTCATAAAATGCAGAACAGTAAAAACATTAACTCAAAAAAAAAAAATGTAAAACACAGAAAAATGTCAAACTTCAGATGCAAAATTTGGCCAAACGAAGGCAAATTTGAAAAACATAAAACATGGGTTTTTTCACCAGTAGGGTTAATTAGATAACCCAGAAACCGTTTTAAGAGATTTGTGGCGGTCTATGAAAATTTCTCGGTTCTTTGGAGCCCATTTTTGCTTGCCGCGTGTAGAAAAACGGATTTTAATGAACATGTTGTGATTTAATTCAGCGTGCCTGAGGAAGGGAGTTCTAATTAGGAATCAACTGTGTGCTGAAATCTAAAACTTGATTACATGCCTTCCATCTTTAATCAACTCATACTTCATCACACCTGTCAGACGTGTCCGAATCCACGAAGACTTCCATAACCATTCCACGACCTTTATATGATTCCTCCACAACCCTTGCATTTATTTTCAAATGGCTTCATGATAAACCTCTGGATTTAACTCATGTTGGTTGTACTTTGACACTCCACCTATAATTATGGGGACTTAATTGATTTGATCACGGCTCTTCTCTGTCACACAAATTCCACAACCGTCCAGTTTAAAAGTCTGTCGGGCTCACTTTACTCCCCTACTGTTCTAGTGAAGTTACATTTGCATTTTTACCCTGTTCACATAAGCCTCCACTCTACTCCATGAATTCATTCCCACCACTTGTTCTCTATTTCTCCATTTACCATCACTAGATTTTTCTCCATAAAACTGTGTCAATTCCCCACTAACACATAATGGATTTTTCTTCATCCATTATTCACGCAGATGTATTTTAAAGGCAGGAGGAAAGAAATGGGTCTTTTGTTGAGAGCAGAACCATAAGGGCCCAAGCTCATGGAGGGGTATTCACAATTGAAAAGCATACTAAATAAGGCACGATGGCTATGGTTCATTCAAAAATTCAGAGGCTACAATAAGGAAATTACGAAGACTTTTGCGAGGCCTTTTAATGGTATGGAGGTTTTATCATGATGTGCCTTCAGTTGTCTATAAAATTATAATTTGAAGCTTTTCTGCTCATTTTCCTTAGCAGTCTTGTGTATTTCAGAAGTCTGATATAAATGCTACAACAGAGTAATCTTCAAAGTTTGGTCCTGAAAATAAGTTATGACAATCCTAATACACTTAAAGGCTCAATAAGTATTATCTTGTTTGTTTCTCAAGTGAGATTTTGGGGCTGTTTGCATGCTAATTGTGGCCTGATCTGAGCCATATCAAAGTCTACTACATTATAATTATATTCTTGAAATCATTGGTTTTTGATTGATCTTGAAAATAATCTATCATTCCTGCATACTAGCTCTTGCATCCTTGCACTCTTGCATAAGCATTTTTTTGATAGTCAAAGTGCTCTAAAATCGTTCCCATACCTAATTGCTAAGTAACCAAAAGATTGAATTCATTTTCAAGGTCTATGATTCAAATGGTAGTAGGAAAGTGACACTTCGGGTATATCTAAAAAAAAAAAATAAAAAAAAATAAAGAAAATAAAGAAAAAATGAGCAGCACAAGAGTTGGTACCCTGATATTCCATTTCTATTGTTGAAACTATTTTGCTTCATATGCCACTACCATTCACAGAGTTTCTACTTGCATACAATGAAGGAAATAACTTAAATCAGAAAACTGATGGTTGACTGTCTTTTAGCTGCGGAATGCAGCCACTTTCCACAGCTAATTCAACTTTTCGCATTTGTTTTTGTTAAAATCTAGGTTGCAGGTATCATCAAGCAAAACAAGCCACATGGGTAGCTGGGAAAATGTCAGTACATGGATGGTGTCCTATTCATTTGATCCAATTCGATGAAAAAGGCCCCGGTCAAAGGGAAGTCAAGTTGTGTGTTATCACTAAGTCGTCACACTAAGTCGCCACATGTCAAGAAAAAAAAAATATAATTTTGAATCAATGAAACGAATAAGTTATTTGCTCACTTTTATGAAGGTATTGATTAATTTTGGACTGATGATGAAAGATGAATGGCTAACTTTGTATTCAAGATTTTTAGCTATAGAAACCGTGCACATTCCACAGCTAAAGTCCAATTCCGTAGCTAAAAAAAACCTTATTGTTCAAATCAGCCTAACTTTCTTATCCAAAATCAGATTTTGATGATTCAAGTACCATTAGAAAGATATCAACAAGATCTACACAATGAGGAATCCATTATTAGAATTTGAAATGGCCAATAATGAAAGAAATGTCTAAAAAGAAGCAACATTCAACTTGGGGCACCAATTCCAAAGTAGGTATAAATTCTTTTGATTTTTCCTTTGAGAACTTGTTTCATTAATACAAATTCTTAGTTTTGTGCTTAAATATCATACCTAGAGAGATTGATCACCTCTCTCCTTTGATAATCTTACATTCCATTGCAGAAGAAGTATTAGTTTTTTTTGCAGTTCCAGGAGGAAGGACAAATGACTACAAGAGAATGGTGTCTCTCTAAGAGACCAATTTGTTTCATAAGAGGATGATCAGCAACGAAGAGGAAATATGCTGATGCAAAATCAGATCCATCACATCCATACTTCATAATAAACCATTCACCTCATTTCACTCCATATTTTCCATTTACATTCACATACACTTTCCATCTCTTTTTCTCCATTCATAACCCACAAGTAAAAGCAAGAGGCTCATTCACATGCTTATTGCCCATTACTATTTTTGCTCTCCACTGCCATCTTCCATGTTCATCTTCCATTTTTTGTCATTTTCATTTCGCAAATAAGCCCTACTTCAATGCAAATTATTGAGTCCATAGTCCTTTGAGTCTAAGTTCTTTGTTAAAACACCTTGAGGCTTGCATTCCTTAACGGCAAGTTCTCATGCTGACAAAAAATGGGAATACATTAATGTCCCTTGTTTGTTAGATCTTCTAGATGACTCGACATCGACAAATTCATTCGTACCTAGCAAGATGTGTTTGGGCATATTTACTCTCATTGTCATCAATGGTGAGAGTTCTCATGTTGAATAGTGGCATCCATTAATGGTCACTAAGTCAACAATTTCCTTCTATGTTCGATATCAGAACATTTTTTTCACATAGTAGGAATTATGCCAATAAGTTTTGAAGACATGAAGACTATTATTTTTAGCATTTTGGAGCAGATTCAACAAGTTTTAGTAGAAGCAATAAAAAGTCATCTTGACTCTTTATCCATGACTCTTTTTGTTCAGCCACTTGAAGAAGAATATGATCAGAATTTTTCAGCCACCACACATACAACTCATCCATTCCAAAGGGTAAGTGAAGGTACGCAATTTTCTAACTTTTGACCATAGAATTCCATAAAAAACTAGAATGATAATTGTTGGAAAAACATTTCTCTTCCTCATTTCATAAAATTGCCAATACAATCAGTTTGGGGGGAATACATTCATGCCCATATCATATTCAGGAGCCCACATACTTCCAACATATATTAACTATTACATTGTTATTATGAGCATACAATGGCTTTTCAAAAAGTGCTTAAAGGATAAATTATATACAAACAAAATCATGGTTGTCACACAAGAACCAACCATCATGCAATCCAATAAAGATATACTTTGCAACAATAATCAAAATATCGTTATGTAAAGTTCAAAGATAAAAATAGAATGCAACAACAACAAAAAATATTGGTTGTAACACAAGAACCAACCATGTTGCTATTCAAGTAAAACACTTTGCAAAAATATGAAGTTATCAAATGATATCGTGCAAAGTTAAGCCAAAGTTCAAGGACCAAAAGAGTTAATGTAATATATATTGCATGAGGACATGCAATAACTTCAGTTGGGGGTATGTTGGGTCTTGAAAATGTCATTCATTTCCATTATGCTTTCACTATTATGTCCATTATATCACCTCCATGTCACCTCTATTTCACTACTATGTCACCAAATTCATCCCACTTTCATTATAATTGGGCCACATTTATGTTTTTTCAATCATTATTAATTCTAAGCCTTTTAAGTGAATTTGTGGTTAAAAATTAGAAAATAATGTGCATATACTTATACCTAACAAGTAGGTTGAGATTGTTGACATGTGTAGGTTGAAAGGAGGCTTCTAGAAGACCCTTATGTGGCACTCTAAGGCCAAATTCGAATTTGAGTGGAAAGAATCATGGGATCATGAGGATATGTGTGACATCTCCTAATTGTATTGTAACTCTAAGAAGACATGTGTCTTATCAGTTCCTATTTTGATTAGGACTCTAGAGGTAGAGGGAGAGATTCATGGATTCTCATTAATGAGATGGCTTCTCATCTTTTTATATCAATAGGAGATCTCTCTCCCTCATTTGTTGGTCTTAGATTGTTAACTTAGAGCTTAGAGTTTAGAGCTTAGCTTGTGAGTTTGTAGTTCTTCCTTGATGGCTTTTGAAAACTTTGGAGAGCTTTGTTGTACTTTGTAAGATTGAAGAATTTGAATAAAGCTTTGATGTTCTCAACATGGAAGGAGATGTGAAGTAGATGTCATGGATCATATTAGAATGTAAGGTAGAGTAGATTTCATTTTGTAATTTTGCTTTGATTTCATTATGTCATTTGATTGCTTTCAAATTTGATAGATTAGATTTTCCATTCATGAAATTTTAATTCATGTAAGTGTGTTCAACCGGTTGATTGTAGATTAACTTTTCTTTACATGTTTTTGCATCAAATAGTGACATGAGATTTATCTCTCTGATGACTTTGTTTTTTTAGCTTTTCCATTTTAGTTGTGCTTTGATTTCAGTCTTATTCATTTACTTTGTTAGTTAGTTTAGATATCAAATTGCTCAAGTTGTTGATGATTACCTCTGAAATCCATAGCTTAGACTACCTGGTGAGGGATCAGACTATGAATTGATGTGATTTGATTTTAGTTTTACTTTTCTGCAATTAGATATCAGATTACTCAAGTTATTGATGATTACCTTCGAAAGCCATATCTTAGACTACCTGGCGAGGGATGAGACTATGAATTGATGTGATTTGATTTTAGTTTTACTTTTCTGCAATTAGATATCAGATTGCTCAACTTATTAATGATTACCTCTGAAATCCATAGCTTAGACTACCTGGCGAGGGATCAGACTATGAATTGATGTGATTTGATTTTAGTTTTACTTTTCTGCAATTAGATATCAGATTACTCAAGTTATTGATGATTACCTTCGAAAGCCATATCTTAGACTACCTGGCGAGGGATGAGACTATGAATTGATGTGATTTGATTTTAGTTTTACTTTTCTGCAATTAGATATCATATTGCTCAACTTATTAATGATTACCTCTGAAATCCATAGCTTAGACTACCTGGCGAGGGATCAGACTATGAATTGATGTGATTTGATTTTAGTTTTACTTTTCTGCAATTAAAATATCAGATTTCTCATGTTATTGATGATTATTTCCAAAAGCCATAGCTTAGACTACCTGGCGAGGAATCAGACTATGAATGATGTGATTTGATTATACTTTTTATTAGTTTGCAGTTTTTGATTTGTTTGAGTGCAATAGCTTAACTTTTATTTCCATATTTAGAAAAGCAACAAAGATAGTGATTTCATGATCAGTATTTAATCTTTTGTTTGATTGAAGTAGCTGCATACTTACACTTTTGTTTAACTACTAATTCCATCAATAACATGTTTTGAGATATTTTGAAGTGCTAAGTTTTGGAAGTTACCATTAGGGACAAGCACCTTGTCTTGAAATCTACATCCATACTTGACCTTTAAAAGTATTCTTAAAACCTTAGAATCGGATTTCCATTTGCATTAAACACTTTAGGATATCAACAAGAACAAAACCCTAAAACAAAATAAAATCTATAAAACAACGAAGTAAGAAAAAGGTTAACTAAGCACATAGGGTGCACCACACTTCATCAGTTTACGATACCCGGATTGATAATTTATGTAGAGCAATTTAAGACCTTAAATTGACCAGACAAATATAAACACAGAAAATGCATAAAATAAGAGGGAAACAGATATACGTGGTTCACCCAGTTTGGGTTACGTCCATAGAGAAATAGCCAATCCTTCTTTTATTATATTCTCCAGCAAACTGAAGAGATACAACCTACAATAGATTCGCTGTAACTCCATCTTCTCTCTCAATATCCTCTCTCTTCCTCACTCAAAATACAGATACATAGACGCAATACAACTCCCTCATATATAGTGAGGGGTTGCCTTCTAGGGCAAAAAACCCTAAATTAAACATAAATTATTCTGTCAGATCATCTGCATAATGAACAGTCCAGATTGACTAGAAATTACTAGACTTTTAGAAGGGAATTTTTCATCTATTTTTAGTTTCAGGGGCACTACCGTTGAACCCCTGTCGGGGGACTGCTGGCCCCCCAAACACCCCAACCGGGGAGGATTAGCCCCCCGGGACCCTTGCAGGGAGGGGTGTACAGTCTTCCTGGAGTATACTTTCAGTTGAAACCTTTGAATACAGAAGATAATCAGGCTCCATATCCAACAAATGGAAAATGAAAAAAATGGACATGGATTAGAATTTGAAATCCTACTAGACATAGAGAGTGTATTACGATCTTGTACATGAATGTCTTGTTCCTGTTATGATGATCCAATCTTGTAACTCTTATCAAACACAAATTACTTACAACTTACTAACCCATATCTATTATTTACATTAATCACCAATGTTCCCATATTCAATACATGGGACATATATCATAGCTAAGCTTATACCTTTGTTTAATATGAGCTATTCACCTAAACTAAGTAACAATGGTAATGGTTCTATGTTTCTTGTATGATTAAGCTTACTGGTTATGTTGTAACACTAGTTGTATATGATGTTTCCATAATCAGTTACATGCACTCATCACACTTCTACATAAGTCTGAACATTACATGTGTAGAAATGAATAGGGGTTTTAGGTTTCCCTAACAACTTAGATCAGATTAAGCTTACACTATGTTAGATTTTTATCTTTAGCACGACAAAAGAATAAGGCACATTTATTACTATTATATGGAGAATATACATGTTTTTTGCTTTCATATATTATTTGTCGATGTATTTTTGGTCAGATTCATGAGATGTGGAGATGTTATAATCATAAGGCCCAACCTAACAATGAATGATGTTCCTATGATGCTGGAAAAAGTATGGGTGCATATGGTTCGTAGAGGAGAAGAATTTTACATTGATTATGTTCACAGTGATTTTTGAGTGATTTGTTATTTTTTGGTGGTATAAATGGAGGATTAGGGGACGTCCATTATCATTAAAAAAAGGAAAAATACAAGATTCCATTACCATTAGAAAATTTGTATAAAAGAAAAAGAAAATAGGAGATATGAACAAAGCCAATGATGGCGGTCATAGAAGCAACCTCTACTACTTTCCTTCATTTCCTACTAGGTACAAGGAGCTTATTCTCTACTAAAAGAATTTACTGACGACGATGACTTATCTAGTCCGGACGAGAAGCTTCCAGAAACGAGGGTGGAGGAGGAGAGAAATCTTCCAACAATGATGGTGGATGATGAGATAAATCTTCCAGCAACAAGGGTGGATGGGGAGAGAAATATTCCAACGATGAAGGTGGATGAGCATGCTAATAAATCTTTCGCGTTGCGGAAAAAACAAAATACAGAAAACATCACATAAATATCATAAAAATTATTTCACTAAATTAAAAAATTCATAAAAAACAAAATGTGTCATTCATCTAGTTGGTTTCAATTCTCAGCAACATACCAGACAATAATGCTTGGAAATAAACCACACAATGGTGATTGGCAACAAACCACACAACACAACAGTGATCGACAATAGACCACACAACACAACACAACAATGCTCGAGTTTCACACAACAAACAAATCAACAGAGCAGAAAACTTCGCAACAACGTATGGCCCAACATATATATACATTTTTTAGTCAAATAAATAATTCAACTGAAAAACCTAGGTTGACTGAACAACTAGTGTGACCGAACAATATTTTTGGCTCAATTATTTATTCAACCAAACTATTTTTTTGCCAACCTTTTCAACTCTAGTGAAAATTTCGTTTAATGATCGACATTACTTTAAACGACCAAAATTTTGGTTGAACATTTGTATAATAGTTCATTCAAATAAATTTAGGGAATTTGGCCGAAAAAATGAGGTTGGGAATTTTTCGGAGGCGTTTCTCATAAAAGTGTAACCCAACTTCACATTTTCACCCCACAACCGTACTTCCAATCGGATAAATACTAACTTCCACAAGGGAGATATTTTACGGTGTATTACTTTTAATTTTAAGATTATGAGATAAAAAGCTCTTCTATATTTTCTCAATACTTCTCCATGACTCTCTACGAATGTTACAAGACCAAACTTCACATCCATATAAGATAACAAGAGTGAGTGGAGCCATAAATTAGTGTTTATTTATTTTTGCAAAACATTATTCGACTAATATTTAGCTATTTTCAAGACCAAAATAGGTTTTCCACCCTTTATTGATCCTATTCTTAATGCTATATTTTATATTAAGCTTATGATAAATGTCAACTCTGAAATATTTTCATGAAATAAATTCTACTGCATTGTTGATTTCATGCATAAAATTAATGTGAGTGATCTTTTTATATTTCGTTGTCATAACCTTAATTTTGTTAATGTTTACCAACATACTTATTCTAGAGCAAAAATCATTAATAAATTTTACCTACTTGTTAATATCATTAGAAATCTCACATTAAGAACAATATCATCTACATAAAGAAGACGGATGAAAATTATTCAATCTCTAAAAGTAGTGTCATCAATACTTTTTTCTCCTATGCATGCTTCTAACATGTCAATGTAAATGCCAAAAA
>APFE031289338.1:36465-85889 GCA_000404065.3 Pinus taeda
TTTTGTTCCTGCTCATTATTCTATGGTTCTCACATACAAATTATGACAAACATCTGAAGAATAAATAAATTATAAGTTTGGAAGGTATATGCAAGTTTCAATTGTCAGATCTAAAAATATTTGTATAAATTGATAAGAGTTTGATAATACTAATTGGTTGTTTCAAGTGATATATTGTCTTTCCCAAGTGTCGCATGAGTTTTCCCTTTTTTGCACCAACAGTCGTCATTGTGGCAACTCTCTTCACATCCTTCATTTTCCTTCAGTTTAATCAATTGTTGAACTTGGTTTGCATGCATGCATCTACACTTAGTTATATCTACACCTAGCATCACATAATCCTTCAGATATGCTTGATTTTCACACTCCCCTTGCCCAGATCTAACACCCACCTCACTATGTGCACAGCGCAATCTATAAGCTCAAGGCCTCTGCCTTGGCTTCTGGAATTGTGCAAAGTTTGTCCTAGCCTAGCTCCAATTGTGCACTATGCATTTCCAAGAGCTAGCCAGTCTTAGCCACTGAGACTAAACAATGTGCAATCTCTCCCAGGCCCTCGCCCAAACTGAACTATGCATTTCACAGTTCCCACAGTCAATCAAACACCCCTGTTAGTCAAAATTGTGCAATCCCTCTCACCAGCTGCCCGAATTTCTTCTTGATCATGTTGTGAAGTTATATTTATGAGAGCTAATGTTTGCTTTCCATGAAAGTCCTTTCTATCCCATCAGTACCACACTCGTGAAGCACCTCTCTCCAACATTAATTGTACCATGGCACCAAACAGAGCTGCTTCAAGAGAGACCACTGAAAACAACACTAGGGAAGCAGTTGAGCAAGCACTAGTTTACTCGCCAATATATTCGGACACTCAATTGTTCATAGAAAAGGAGTCAACACTAACATGGAAGAAAGTCTAGTAGTAGAGGTAGAAGGAAGAAATCCAGTACAATATCACGGAAAGAGGAAGTTGTGAAAATAATAAAGGTAGAACGAAGCTGCAGAGTGAAAGCAGATTCAATCTTCATCTAGGCAGCTTTCACAACAGAAGCAAAAGGAAGTAGAGGACATAGATAGCAGATCATAGGAAGAGAGAAAAGTAAATCTTGTAGGTGCTAAAAATAAGATCACACCAAGTAGAACAAGAACCGAAGGAACGATGAGAGCTGAGGAGGAAAGAACAAGAAGAGAAGAAGAAGAAGGACGAAGAACAAAGGCAAGGCGCAATGTGCCAATACAGGTTGATGATCTGGAATAGCTAGCAGATGAGGAAGAGAGTGAACAGATGCAATTTCCCTCACCAATGATAAACACAAGAACCAAGTTTTGATAGAGAACGATGAGTACGCAAAGAAGATAAGATAAGACGACAAGAGGGAATTCTTGGAGCTAAACACACACAACATGCAAAATTACATCGGTGGTCTTGTCAAGGTCAACACCATGCTACTCATGCTTCAATTGGACTTGGATATAGGTTCTGAGATCATATACCCAGATGCCATGGAGGTAAGATTCCGCTTTCAGGAAAACACCATCAGGTAGTTTGAGGACACCATCATGCAGTACAAAGCTCGGCATCAATATGTGACTGAGAAGCACCAAGTGTATTTTTTCAAGTTGGTCTTTCCCAAAACTTCAGATTCATATTATTTTTTCTTGTTAGGATGTCTCTAACCTATTTTGTCTCACATGGGTACATGTGCATAATGTAATACTATTTGTAAATATGTTGTAAGTGAAATTCCAAGTGTCATTAGTGGAATGTGAAAGGTCATCATGTTATGTAATGAGTTACTTGTAAAGAAATTGAAGAGTCATGAGGGTAGTCAAAGAGTCACAAAGGGGAGTGTCAAGGGTCACCCCACACTTTTCTATAAATAGAACCTCATAACTCACAGAATGGACTTTTGGGAGCCAAGATTTTGGCTAGGCTTAGGCTTAGAAAAGGCTTGGGAGTATTATGACAAGCCTTGTCTTCTCCACAGCGTAGAGTGAGTATACTTATTTGGAGGAGAAGGTGTTCTTGACTGTAATGTTCAACTATTGGGGCTAGTATATTCCAATGGTGTATGTATGCGTGGAACTTTCACTTATAATAATAATAACAAATCCATCACACTTTCATGCATATGTTGCTATTATAGTTGGACTATTATGGTTGCTTTAGCAATGCATGTTGTTTAACTTATGCATTTTCTTATGAACTAATTTGTATGCAATTGTATGGATCTTTTTGAATGTGTGTTGTTGGAGTAACCCGTCCCTTTAACTTGTGGATTATTTTGCATCTTACCCTATGATGTCTTTCGGCTCATTTGTTCCTTTCAAGTTGCATACTATTACAGGCTTCTAAGGGGCACACTTCATTTCCCCTTTGTGTGTTAGAACACCCATCCATCTCACTTGGCTCGCAACAATGTCACACACTTGCTTCCACCCAAAGTCATCGTACTTATCTCTATGCACTATTGTGGTCAAGGAACTACATTTCCACCCACTGTTGGGACTCCTACTCCAAACAGTCTAAGGTATAGTTTGAACTTCTTACCGCGGAGATCCCCTTGAATTTTGGTGGGTCCAGCACCGTCAATAGGTTCTCTTAAGTGTTGTTTTCTACCTTTTCAGACTTGAGATACTATTTATGAAAAGGGACATCTAAAGTTTTCCTTTTCTCATCTTTTTCAAACTCTCTAAACATGAAAAAGAAGTCGAGTTATACCTTCATTGGACTCATTAAAACATCAAACAACGATGGGATTGTTGAGCATGACAAGGCCAAACCACTCCTTCTTAGGGTTTGTTAAATATACTCAGAGGGATTTGTCTGAAGGATGGACTTACAAATCAAGCATATGTTATCCTCCTCAAACTTGTTAAAAAATAAAGTGGTACTCACCGGGGGGGGGGGGGGGGGGGGCGGCGGAGGGGGCGGAGAATTGGGAAACTAGGGTATTCCATTTGCTAAAGGCAACAAGTCACTCTTGAACACAACACTCTTCCACTTCTGGGTTGGGTAATATGCTTTTATTTTGGTTATCATATCATTTTTAGAGCCTCCATTTTGGTTTTGGGTCAATGTTTCCAACTCCATTTAGTGTTGTTGGTGAGTTCAAGAGAATTCATTCAATTAATATCCATTACAATACTCTTAAGCCTTCATTCCATTTTTGCCTTTCCTAATCCAGTTCCATATCAGCGTCATTATGATCATTCTATATCAATTTCGATACTTGTTTTGTGTCATTAATGGGGGATACATCAAGGCCCTCCTACGGCGGTTCTCTTCCTATTGACATCAACACATTATCTAGGAAGTTGACTTAGAAACAACCCTTTGGTACCTTAATGCTTTCATACATCAATGGAAAGTTTCCTCGCTCTCAACAATAGGTTTACATCAATCATCTTCAACCAAAATACTCGACGTGGTGTTCGACATCAACTTATTTATTCACACCATACGGATTGTGTTAGAGCTTAGATTTGCCTCAGGCTAAAAAGGCAAGGTTCTAGGTCCACATCAAACCATGCTCAACCTCGTAGCTAGCCCTACGAGGACAAGAGAGGGCTCTCTCTGGGTCAATCTCGGCAAAAGATAATCAATAGGGCTCAAGATGACTGAAATAGAAGCTAATTTTAGGCTAGGTATGAAGTACAAGGGTTTGAGTTAAGATTTTAGGAGTTTTGTGTTCAAATAGGGAAAGGCAAATTTGGGCTTGGGGATGAGGCACAGTTTTTGCAGAGGTCTGATTGGGGCAAGGAAGGCGATCATCTTGATGCTTTTAAAGGGAATGAATGGATAGATCAGACTGGTGAGGAGATAAGGAGAGCAAGAATATTTCAAGGATTCTCCTTAAACAGATGAAAACATGGAAAATTAAACAAATTTAAAGGCAGAGCATAACAATCTATGGATTCTACCTTAACACTTCATTTGTTCAATTGCAGAAGATGAGAGTAAGGAAAATGATACACATAAAAACTTACAATTACTGAGAGAATCACACCATCAAAACATAAAGCCACATGGATCCCAAACAGTACTGCAAAACCCTGATCTTTCCTTAGCCAAAAATGTAGAGAAAATATGTACAATAGTATGCCTAAGCAATCCCAAGTGTCCAACCCTGAAAATGACTAAGAGAATACATGATATAGGCTAGCCCAATCCATTCCCTTGCCTCTAGGGGTTGAGCTCATCATTCTAGGAGCTGTTTCAACCAATTCTAAACCAAGCACTGAAATCTAGGCAACCAAAACAACTTGCCTCTATATGTTAGGAAACTGATTCATGCACTAAATTTTCACTTGTTAGTGAATTAATCTTCTAGAACTAGTAAATAAGTGCCAAAATTACACCATGTTTATCTAATAACATCAATATAGATCAAAAATTACATCAAGAAGCAAAACTAGTCAAACTGGTCGAATTTCAGAGCTAGAAGGTGAAAAATTGGGCAAAAATCCTCTATGTGCCGCGCCAAAATCTGTGTGTGTCACGCCACTTTGGAGCTGATTTTGAGGCACTTATTGAAGTCCAAATTGAGCCCAAGTGTACTTTTTTGAAAGCCCTACCTATCTACTTTCCAACCCAAGTAGAATTTCTGGATTTGGATGTCATTTACCCCTCCAAAACTACAATCTCCCAGGACTGCTTCATGTGTGCCAAAATAGGGGCAGTGAGGTCATTTTGAGAGTTTTTTTGACCCTTTAGGCAACCCAGAACTTGATGAAATCCTTATTTAATCCATGAGCATACATAACTTTTTATGAAAAATCCAAAAATGTAAATTTCTCCTCCTCGAGAGCTCCCAATGATAAGCGTGTGCCAAGTGGCACTACGCACAGGGCGAAAAAACCCTGTTTTTAAACCCAAAAATTCAAAATTGACAAAATTTTCTCCAAATTCCTTGAAATTCGGGCTGAAAGTGCCGCATCAAGTGCCATGCTTAGCTAAAGAAGCTTCGGCCAAGATCTGAAGACAATCATGCTCTTTTTTCCTCTTTTGCTTCTTTGTTGCCTTCTTCAATTTTGCCTTCAAATTTCTTATTCGCGCCTTGGAACTCATATTGCGTGCCCTGTAATGGAAAACCATGTGCCTCAACAATGCTTTGTCCTTATCGGCCTTTTCCAACAGTCTTTCCAGGTGAATTTTGATCGTCTCGAGCCAAGACTCTCGATCATCATTAATCACTTGTTCCAATGTAGTGAACTCAATCCTCCTCCTTTGGGCAGCTTGGCGATTCTCGCGGATATTTTGTAACTCCATGATTTCTTGTTGATATTAAAGTTGTTTGTTCCTCTACTCTAATTATTTTATGATCCACTTAGCCCTCTCCAAGTTGAGGGATAAGGCGTTGATCTCTGTCTGCTGCTCCTGAATGACCTCTCTAGGATGTGCACTTTGCGGGCCCATGTCGGTATCGTCATCCTAAATGAGAATGAAGTCAGTTTCTCACTCACCAGAAGGCCCCTCATCCTACATTGGCCTCTTGCCTTGGTCCTGTACCTACACTTGTGCTGCTCATGACGGCAACGAGACCCCTTCCACCCCAGGTGGAGATAGTACTTGTCGTGCTGCTGCAAACAATCCCCTCATGCCTCTCTGATAGGTAACATATGTCGGAAAAATGGTAGTCTCTACCTCCTGACCTCCATGCTGCTGTAAAGGTTCACCCAGATCATGAACAACCTCCTGATGAACCGCTAAAGCTATGAATAACTCACGGGAGATGAAGTCTTCCCATGTGATACCCTGCAGGCCAAGTTGATGTACAACAATGATCTTGATGAGCGCGTAATGATAGATGTTGTTGTGTTGTTGTTCTAGACTCTTCCTATGCACAAGAGTAGTCATCCTCTTGATGTTTTGGTACATGAAATATGGAATGTTCATGAATTTCACTTTTGTGAAATGCATCAATAACCTGATATGGTAAGCATAGAGGTGTGAGAAGCGACCTTCACAATTGAAGTATCTGATAATGAGTCTCATCAACGGCGCATAAGATTCCTTCAGAAAATAAAAGGGGAATACTCTCCTGAGCTGCCTCAAATAGCTAGGCCCGATGTAAGGTTCATAATATGATCTATCCAGCTGCTACCCTTTGCTCCACTCTTCCCCTATATTCGGTATCCCAGTGGCCTGAGAGATGGTTTCTGGTGTCAAGGTAAAGTCTACTCCAGCAAGAGTAACATGATTATCATGAAAATGTAAAACAAACAACCGAACTAACTCCTGATGATGTTGGATCTGAGCGATCATCTCACAATACTGAAAGCATGACATCTGTTGAAAGCATGTCATCGCAAGCGGGCAGGCCTGCAATTGAGTTAAGGAAGTAGGCTCTTCTCTGACATGTCTGCCACCTTTTCACGGCCTCCTCGACACATTGAGCTTAGTGGATGAGTCACTTTGATTTTCTACTTCATAGTCAGATGAATGACCAGACGACATCACTGCTGATATACAAACTGCCTTGAATGACTACTGATGTATGACACTGTTGTTTTGGAGAAATGACTACTGGTTACAAAACTGTGTCAGACTACTGTTAAGATATGTTTGAAATCTGCCACCAAGGGAAAATGTAACCAGGGAGTGTTAGGAAGGGGAATAATATGAAGGGATGAGGGACTTATGGGGAGAAATTATGTTTAGGGACATGTAGGAGGGCTTGGGAAATCTATATGAGGTAGGGTTTAGGCTTTTACATTTGACAATGGGTAGAAGGGAATTGGGGATAGGGGTTTAATAATTTGAGGGGATAGGGAACAATGAGATTTGGGAAAAATGGAGTCAAGGGGAGAAGAAAATGATGGAAAAAGGATATGCTTGGTGGAAAACAATTTTTGAAACCCTAACAGCAATTGGCTTGATGACTTTGAGAGGTATAGTTTCAGAGTTTTTATTGCAACTTTTAGCAGCCATAAACCATCATCATACTAGCATAAAAATGGATGAAACACTGAGATGGTAACCCTACCTGGAAAATCCAAGTGTTTAGATGGAAATTTGATGCAATTTCAAGCAAATTCGGGCAATTTGGTGTATGCGTCGCGCGCTCCCAGTGCGTTGCGACAGTGGAAGTTTACACTGTGAATCTGCCCTCTGTGCACCATGCGGCTTATGTGTGCCGCGCGGCTTGTGTGCGTTGTGCGGCTTGTGTGTGCCGCTCAGCTTGTGTGTGCCGCGACCTCCTCTGATGTGCTGCGCGGCCCTTCAAACATAGTCTAGGCTCTTGGAACAAGAAACCTGCTCCTCTAAACCTCAAATCAAAATCCTTTAACCTTCTTACACAGAAAGTGATGTTTCAAGGAATAAAAATGGCTAATTGCATGATAGGTTTGATTTCATTTGAGCCACAATGATTTTGGTGTTGGGGGTTCCGTGTGCCGTGCGCAAGCCTGGTGCACCGCCACGTCCCTGTGCACCGCGCTCGTTCAGAATTGCACTGGACAACTTCTCCCAGTGCATCGCCCGCCTCCCATGCACCGGGCCAACTGTTCAGTGCGCCGTGCCAACCAGTTGCAAGCAATTTCACCCCAAAACACGCAGTTGCTCACCCAATTGCTTTGAAATGCTTCTCTTTGACCTTAGCATGCAGAATGACATTGATCTTCATGGCAAAACCTTTATAAAGCCATTGATTTGATTTTTGGTTCTTCAAAACCCACTTTTGTTATGTTTTGAAATTGGCACTTTTTCACAATTAATACAACTCTCTATTTCACATTTCCTTTTTGAATTTTTGACTAAAATGATGAAATTTTTGGTAAATTTTTGCAGGGGTAGCTAACATGGAATTTGGCTAAGGATACCAGGGCTGCGCTTGGAGAACTGAATAATTGAAGAACTTTTTGAAAATATTACAAAAACACAAAATATTGACTTTTCTTCAAAACAGAGTTTTGAAGAACAGTCGTAATCCATCAATGTGACAATGAAACTTGCAAAGCAAAACATGTGTGGAGCCTCCCTTTGGCCTGACCTTATGGACACTTTAATGACTCAATTTGTAAAACCCTAGACCTATGATGTATATGACTCCTTGCCTATTAAAAGATGACACATTGACTGTCATGGACTCTAATAAACATTGAAGAAAAGACCTAAACCAGCAAGAACAAGACATGAGGGCAATGAAAATTAAGGCCCTTTCGTCAGGTTATGGCATGCTCCTAAATGGAATGTGGGTGAATGAGCAGAATGGGACACCTAAAATGAAATGCAAGAAAGAGTTTTGATCTCTGACGAAGGGCTAAACAGACCGACTCTAACATTGGCTCCAATAGGGATGGTAGCTCCTAGGAGGTGCCAAGAACGGTAGATCTCTAGAAGCGCTAGACAGTGCCTTCGTCCAATTGGAATATGTTCGCCTTCACTTTTCTGTCATAAATTTTCTTAATCTTCTCCTGCAACTTGGATGTGTTTTGGAAAACCTCTTCTCGTGTCTGCTGCAAATGGATCATTTGATTCAATCTTCGCTACATAGGATCTTCCTCACTACCGGCCTCCTGAAGAAGTTTGACTACTGGAGCTACTAGAGAAGTAGGAAACACTGTATCAACTCCATAAACAAGCTCAAAGGGAGACATACCGATGGATTTCTTTTGGCTGACCCGATCTGCCCAAAGTGCATTGACCAACTTCTTATGCCAACTCTTCTTGTTAATTTCCAACAGCTTCTTGATGATTTTGACTAAAGATTTATTAGAAGACTCTGCCAAACCATTGCCTTGCAGATGATAAGCGGTTGAGTGACCCAAAATGATTTTATACTTGTTACAGATCTCAATCATCCTCTTTGATTTAAAAGTTGTTGCGTTGTCAGTGATTAACTTATGCGGGCAACCAAAACGAGACAAGATATTATTCTCAAGAAATGAAATAATTACCGCATCCGTAGCTTGTCTAGTGGGAATTTCTTCGATCCATTTCATGAAATAATCTGTTGCCGTGAGAATCCACTGATGCTGACCGGAAGAAGCGGGATTAATTTCACTAATGAAATCCAACCCCCACTGCTGAAAAGGGGCACTCACTTCAATGGGATTAAGCGGAAATGGCTGTAATTTTTGCCTTCCTTCAAAAATCTGACATTGATGACAGCTCTTGACTACTTTATATACATCAGCAAACAATGTTGGCCAATAGTATCCTGCACGGAGAATTTTGTTTGCCGTTGTTTTCCAAAAGAGGTGACCACCACAATATCCTTTATGGAAATCCTCCATGACTTGCTGCGCTTCTCCTTCCACCAAACAATTCAACAAAACACCACTGGGATCTTTCCAATAAAGTGCAGAATTTAAAATACAAAACTTTGCAGCCTTCAATTTGAGAGTTCTACCTTTGTTTCTAGCCATGTCGGGTGGTGGTGACAAATTTTGCAGCACATATATGATATCTGAATACCACGGGGAAAGAACAAACATTTCGGATACCTGAATTGATGAACCTTCCTCATTTTCATTGGACATAGCAGCGATCAAATTAATGTCTAAGGCGTGCAAGTTTGTTTCAGCCATTAACTTTTCCAATCCCTGACCTTTAACAACCTTGGTCGGCTTTATCTCCACATCATACTCCAACAAGGCTGCAATCCACTTGCCTTGTCTTCCTTCTGGATCGATCTGCACTAAAACATCCTTGACAACAGCGTTAGGAACATAAGCCAAAGTATGAGAATGCAAAATATACACCCGAAAATATTTTAATGCCTTCACAAGTGCAAGAGCTTTCTTTTCAAAGATGTTGTACTTCAGAGTTGCATCTCTTATAGTTCGGCTGAAAAAAGCTATTGGTTTTTCATAGTCATCTCTCTTCTACATTAATACAGCTGCCATTGTATGCTCCGAAGCAAAAGAAAACAATATAAAATCCTGAGTGTAGTCCTGGCTTATTAGAACCGAAGCAGAGGAAAGAGCTAATTTGACTAAGTTGAAAGATTTTACAGCCTCTTCTGTCCACGTCACTTGGCTGTCCTTCTTAAGCATGTTTGTAATCTCTCTCAGATGTTCAGCAAGATTAGGAACAAATTGGCGGAGAAAATTCATCTTACCATTAAACGATTGAATCTCTTTCTTATTCTGGGGCAAATCAATTTGCTGAATCACTTCCACACATGTTGGATCAATACGAATGCCATATTTCGATATGATGTGCCCAAGTAGTTTGCCCTCATCCATGGCAAACAAGCTCTCTTTTGGATTTAGCGACACACCATATTTTCTTCACTTTTGAAAGACAATTTTTAAATGGTACAAGTGTTCTTCATCTGATTTGGAAAACATGGTCAAATCATCAAGGTACATGACCAAGAAGACATCCTTCTCATTCGCAAAAGCCAAGTCCATTGCCCACTGAAATATGGCCCCCGCATTCTTCAAACCAAAAGGCATTTTGGCGTAATGAAAAGTTTCCCACGGGGTGGTGAACGTTGTTTTGTCCCGGTCATCTTCATGAACCAAAATTTGGTTATATCCAGAATAACCATCAAGTAGTGACATTCGAGATGCTCCAACTACTCGCTGAAGTATATGATCCATTTTTGGCAGTGGATAATTGTCCTTCAATGAAACTTTATTGAGATTCCTAAAATCAATGCACAAGCGAATCTCGCCTATCTTCTTTCGTACGGGCACCAAATTAGAGATCCAATCAGAAAATCTTATGGGAACAATGATTCCTGATTTGTACAACCTATTCATCTCCTTCTCAATTGATGGTAGTAGTTTTGGATTTAGCCTTCTCAATTTCTGTCTGAAAGGTTTTTCATTAGGCTTGATAGGAATGGTATGCTGAATTATATTGGTATCATATGTCTTCAAGTCAGAATAATCTCAAGCAAACACATCAACAAAAGATGACAATAAACTGATATATTTGGCTTTTACTTTTGGTGGCAATGCTTTGGACAATTTTACCATTTTAGGATTGGCAGCTGTTTCGATATTGACCTCTTCAACACCCTTTTCTATTGGCTGCAATGTTGGCTTGCGGGCTACTTCATCTTGATCAAAGAGCTCTTCTAAAGGTATCAAGCCTTTAGGAATGATGTTATCCTTTAACTGCAACACTTCCATTTGATTGATCTGCACATCATCTTTACCATCATCATGTTCTACATCAATTGAGGTGTCTTTGAACTTACCTTTGTTTTGCAGAAAATCATCAATTTCCTCATCATCTTGGAAAACTTGCCAATATCTCTGATTGTCTAGGACATTCGGACGATGCTTGACATGGATTTCGAATTTATTACTTGAGTTCATAGGAATATTCAAATTACTTGCTGCCTTAGCAAGTGCATCAGCAATGCCATTTTGAATGCGAGGCACACACGTCAAGGTATAATCTGAAAATAATTACAGGATATCTAGGACAGCATTTCAGCAAGCTCACATCCGAGGATGTTTTGCTTGATATTCACCTTTAACTTGCTTAATCACCAATTCAGAGTCGCCATATACAGCAATCCTCTTAGCATTGAGCTTCCTTAGAATTTCCAAGACAGTGATCAAAGCTTCATACTCAGCTTCATTATTCGAACAATCAAAAGCAAGCTTGTAAGAACATAACCGCACATTACTAGGCACTTTGTTTGGGACGGAGAGAGGACTGCATACCCAAATTCCGATTCCAACACCATCATTTCCCACTGCACCATCGAAATCCATGGTCCACAGGCCCTCTTCATCTTCTTCTAAGTGCCGAAACTCTGTCACCTCTGTTTTTCCTGCTTGTTGTCCATTATTTTCAGCTGATTGCTCAACGGTTTTCAGCTGTTCATGTCCCTCTCTCTTCAAAACTTCTCTAAAATTCTTCGTTATTGCTGGAATATCATCTGCTACAACTAACTGACTATCTATATCATTGAAACTATCTGAATACAAAACAAAAGACTCAAGATTTGTATGTACATAATTAATCAGATGATTAATTGATTTCTCCTTGCTTGTAATCATGTATTTCATTTTTTTGTTCCCGGTACAATTTTCTCATTTGGCCAAACACAGGAATCGTTGCATAGGAGAAATCTATTTGTAATGTCCCTTTCAACTTCGCTCCCCAAGACCTGGAAAGAAGCATACCAAACCTGGGAGGAATGTCTGCCACAACAACATCCATCAAAACATTCTTTGTGGGGATCGGATCCAAACTTACGACCAAGTCTTTAGTAAGCCCAATACATCTTACTCTGCTAGAATTAAATGAAAATAGATCATGGTATCTCCTTGTGACGTCCAAACCCAACTTCTCCATGATAGCTTTCGACATAAGATTGTGGGAAGCACCAGAATCAAACATGGCCTTATGTAACACAAACTCATGCAATCTCAAACTGATATAAAAAGGTGGCACATTGTTGTCTAGAGACTCACCATTCAACGCTGGTCCAAACATCAACTCGGGTTGATCATCCTCCACACTCACCATATCAAACATTGGATCAAAATTCAAAACTTTAGAGACTTGACCTCTATCATCGTTGTTCTTCATGAGTTCAGTCAAGGGAATGGAAACCTTTAATTTAGAAATTTCATTTTCTAAACTAAAATTGGAGGTCTTTTCTACCTCTTTGGCTGGAACATCCTTTCTTTCAGCTTTATCCTTTGGAACAACAGGTTGATTTGACTTTTCTGCTGATGGTGACTTGTTGATATTGGGATCAACTGCCTCTTGCCCTTTTCTTTGTGCATCAGGTGACTCATTCTTGGAGGATGGAGCTTCTTTTCTCTTATGGATTGGATTGATGGGAACATTTCTATTTCTGAGTGAATACTGACGTTGTTGAGCAGACAAAGCATTCATATAACCGCTCTAATACTCATCGAACTCTTCTTCAAGAGCGGTATCATTAGCTAAGATAAAGTTCTGATCCTTCTGTACAGCTGAATTTTCTGCATACTCATCATCTTCAGTGATAAAGGTGGGCAAATCATCAGGAGTAAAGAAGTGATTTTCTTCTCCTAGTACATTGTCTTAATCATCAGATTCAAGACCAACAAAATTCTACTGAAGAGGTGTCTTTACTTACTGCTGTGTGGTTTCGGTTCTTATGCTCGCTACTCACGTTGTTTGATCCTGTATTGTGGCTGCTGCTGGCCACGGAAATTGGGATTTCGAATCTGCAGTTCAAGCTTGTCAAGTGCTAATCTTTCAATCATTTTTTCTACCTTGCGGGGTACTTGATCTGATGTCGAAGCTTCTTATTTTATTGAAACTCTCTTCTCAGCTTTCAATCTAGCTCTTTTGTCATTCAAATTTGCTTCAACACTAACAACAATTTTCTGCATCTCCTCTAAGGTAGGCGGATCTCTCTCTCGCAATTGATAGGCCATATCAGGATCAAAACCATCCAAGAACTTAAGCAAGGTGACTTTCTAGATGGCCTTAAATCATCGGGAATTGCATTCTAAACCATATTGAATCTATTACAGTAGTCTTGCACAGACTCACCGACATTTCGATTGATCTTGGTATATTCGGAAGTGATTTGAAGAGGATCTTTCTTGACCTCCCAACGATCCAAAAATTGTTTTTGAAGCTCTTCTGATGTAGGAATACTTCTAGCTGCCAAAGCTCTAAACCATTTTCTTACCTCACCGCCAAAAGTTTGCACAAAGAGTCTCATTGTTACATTTTCTTCATCAATTTCATACCGCTCAAAGAAATCTGACATTTTGTCTACATGCTGTTGAGTCGGACCACTTTGAGGAGTGCCATCGAACAATGGAATCTTACTCTGATAATCTATTGGCATGTCATCCAAAACTTGAGGTAGTGAAAGAGGAGAAAATCAAGCAGCCATCGCTCTTGGTGGATTTGCAATCGGCCTTGAAGATGTTGGGGGAGTAGGTGCAGCTGAGGTGTGAGATGTATGAAGGGTGGTGTGCGGAGGAGATGCAATTTTAGGTGTGGAAGGAGTAGATGAAGGCGAATTGATTGCATACTTTTGATCAGAAATAATATGCTGCACAGGGATGGTGGGAATGAAGGGCGGTTCGGTAGGATTTCTAGAAATGGATGCCATGATGGAAGATTCAATGGTAGCAGATGTAGTTTCTAGAAAATCAATGATATTTGTCACCTCAATTTTAGTTTGGAGCTGTCTTAAAATAAAATTCTCAATAGACTTATTAGACTTTTCAATGTTAAGAGCTGCAATGAAATCCAGATTTGGAACTATAGAATCAAGAGCACTTTCAAATTTGGTTTTAAACAATGACAATTCAAACTTTTCATCAAAATCAAGTTCTTCAAGATATTCAAAAATGGCGAGACATGAACGAGATTTGATCACGGGAGTCATAGAGCTTGCTTGACGAAGGAGTCTTGGAATCAAATTGGGATTTTCGTAGACAGGAGGCGGATTTGGATCTAGATTAGCTCTGGTATGTCTTCTTGAAGCTAGTGTGCTTTTTCAAAAGATCAAAGGAACATAAACAACTTTCTCAACCTATGAATTCATAAGCTAATCATCAACAGCTTAGAATCATCAAATGCACTGGGGTGTTCACAAGTTAGAGTTCCCGTTAATGAGACTAGACTGGAGATTGACTGAAGTAGCATTTATCTACTTGCGCTAATGCAAAGCAAAAGCATTTCGAGGGCTACCTGGCTAATCTTCAGACTCCGTCTGTAGTTTCAAAACAAAGAATACTAACACGCAACCCAATTACCTCCCCAGTGGATTCGCCACTATGTTAGAGCCTAGATTTGCCTCAGGCTGAAAAGGCAAGGTTCTAGGTCCACATCAAACCACGCTCAGCCTCGTAGCTAGCCCTACGAGGACAGGAGAGGGTTCTCTCTGGGTCAATATCGGGAAAAGATAATCGATAGGGCTCAAGATGACTGAAATAGAAGCTAATTTTAGGCTAGGTATGAAGTACAATGGTTTGATTTAAGTTTTTAGGAGTTTTGTGTTGAAATAGGGAAAGGCAAATTTGGGCTTGGGGATGAGGCACAGTTTTTGCAGAGGTCTGATTGGGGCAAGGAAGGCGATCATCTTGATGCTTTTAAAGGGAATGAATGGATAGATCAGACTGTTGAGGAGCTAAGGAGAGCAATAAGATTTCAAGTATTCTCCTTAAACAGATGAAAACATAAAAAATTAAACAAATTTAAAGGCAGAGCATAAAAATCTATGGATTCTACCTTAACATTTCATTTGTTCAATTGTAGAAGATGAGAGTAAGGAAAATGATACACATAACAACTTACAATTATTGAGAGAAGCACACCATCAAAACATAAAGCCACATGGATCCCAAATAGTGTTGCAAAACCCTGGTCTTTCCTTAGCCAAAAATGCATAGAAAATATGTACAATAGTATGCCTAAGAAATCCAAAGTGTCCAACCCTGAAAATGACTAAGAGAATACATTATATAGGCTAGCCCAACCCATTCCCTTATCTCTAGGGGTCGAGCTCATCATTCTAGGAGCTATTTCAACCAATTCTAAACCAAGCACTGAAATCTAGGCAACCAAAACAACTTGCCTCTATATGTTAGGAAACTGATTCATGCACTAAATTTTCACTTGTTAGTGAATGAATCTTCTAGAACTAGTAAATAAGTGCCAAAATTACATCATGTTTATCTAATTACATCAAGAAGAAAAACTAGTCAAACTGGCCGAATTTCTGAGCTGGAAGGTGAAAAATTGGGCAAAAATCCTCTGTGCGTCGCGCCTAAATCTGTGTGCGTCCCTCCACTTTGGAGCTGATTTTGAGTCACTTCCTAAAGTCCAAATTGAGCCCAAGTGTTAGAAAGCCCTGCTTGCCTAATTTCCAACCCAAGTGGAATTTCTGGATTTGGATGTCATTTACCCCTCCAAAACTACAATCTCCCAAGAATGCTTCCTGTGTGCCAAAATAGGGGCAGTGAGGTCATTTTTAGGGTGTTTTTGACCCTTTAGGAAACCCAGAACTTGATGAAATCCTTAGGTAATCCATGAGCATACATAACTTTTGATGAAAAATCCAAAAATGTAAAGTTCTCCTCCTGGAGAGCTCCCAATGATAAGCGCGCGCCAAGTGGCACTATGCACAGGGCGGAAAAAAACCTGTTTTTAAACCCAAAAATTCAAAATTGACAAAATTTTCTCCAAATTCCTTGAAATTTGGGCTAAAAGTGCCTCATCAAGTGCCATGCTCGGCCAAAGAAGCTTCAGCCAAGATCTGAAGACGATCATGCACTTTTTGCCTCTTTTGCTTCTTTGTTGCCTTCTTCAATTTTGCCTTCAAATTTCTTATTCGCGCCTTGGAACTCATATTGCGTGCCCTGTAATGGAAAACCATGTGCCTCAAAAATGGTTTGTCCTTATCCACCTTTTCCAACAATCTTTCCAAGTGAATGTTGATCCTCTCGAGCCAAGACTCTCGATCATCATTAATCACTTGTTCCAATGTAGTGAACTCAATCCTCCTCCTTTGGGTAGCTTGGCAATTCTCGCGGATATTTTGCAACTCCATGATTTCTTGTTGATCTTCAAGTTGTTTGTTCCTCTGCTCTAAGTATTTGATGATCCACTTAGCCCTCTCCATGTTGAGGGATAAGGCATTGATCTATGTCTGCTTCTCCTAAATGACCTCTCTAAGATGTGCACTTTGCGGGCCCATGTTGGTATCGTCATCCTGAATGAGAATGAAGTCAGTCTCTCGCTCACCTCAAGGCCCCTCATCCTGCATTGGCCTCTTGCCTCAGTCTTGTACTTGCACTTGTGCTGTTGATGATGGCAACGAGACCCCTTCCACCCCAGGTGGAGATAGTACTTGTCATGTTGCTGCAAACAATTCCCTCATGCCTCTCTGATAAGTAACATATGTCGACACAATGGTAGTCTCTGCCTCCTGACCTCCATGCTGCTGTGAAGGTTCACCCGGATCATGAACAACCTCCTGATGAACTGTTGAAGCTGTGAAGAACTCACGGGAGATGAAGTCTTCCCATGTGATACCCTGCAGGCCAAGCTGATGTACAACAATGATCTTGATGAGCGCATAATGATAAATGTTGTTGTGCTACTGTTCTGGACTTTTCCTCCACACAAGAGTGGTCATCCTCTTGATGTTTTGGTACATGAAATATGGAATTTTCATGAATTTTACTCTTGTGAAATGCATCAATAACCTGATATGGTAAGCATAAAGGTGTGAGAAGCAACCTTCACAACTGAAATATTTGATAATGAGTCCCATCAACGGCGCATAAGATTCCTTCAAAAACTAAAATGGGAATACTCTCCTGAGCTGCCTCAAATAGCTAGGCCTAATGTAAGGTTCATAATATGATATATCCAGTTGCTGCCCTTTTTTCCACTCTTCCCTTATATTCGATATCCCGGTGGCCTAAGAGATGGTTTCTGGTGTCAAGGTAAAGTCTACTCCAGCAAGAGTAACATGATTATCATGCAAATGTAAAACAAACAACTGAACTAACTCCTGATGATGCTGGATCTGAGCGATCATCTCACAATACTGAAAGCATGACATCTGTTGAAAGCATGTCATCGCAAGCGGGCAGGCCTGCAATTGAGTTAAAGAAGTAGGCTCTTCTCTGACATGTCTGCCACCTTTTCGCAGCCTCCTCAGCACATTGAGCTCAGTGGATGAGTCACTTTGAGTTTCTACTTCATAGTCAGATGAATGACCAGACGACACTGCTGATATATACAAACTGCCTTGAATGACTGGTGATGTATGAAACTACTGTTTTGGAGAAATGACTGCTGGTTACAAAACTATGTCGAACTGCTATTAAGATATGTTTGAAATCTGCCACCAAGGGAAAATGTAACCAGGGAGTGTTAGGAAGGGGAATAGTATGAAGGGATGAGGGAATTATGGGGAGAAATTATGTTTAGGGACATTTAGGAGGGTTTGGGAAATCTATATGAGGTAGGGTTTGGGTTTTTACATTTGACAATGGGTTGAAGGGAATTGGGGATATGGGTTTAATAATTTGAGGGGATAGGGAACAATGAGATTTGGGAACAAATGGAGTCAAGGGGAGAAGAAAATGATGGAAAAGGATATACTTGGTGGCAAACAATTTTTTTAACTCTAACAGCAATTGGCTTGATGACTTTGAGAGGTAGAGTTTGAGAGTTTTTATTGCAACTTTTAGCAGCCATAAACCATCATCATACTAGCATAAAAATGGATGAAACAGTGAGATGGTAACCCTACCTGGCAAATCCAAGTGTTTAGATGGAAATTTGATGCAATTTCAAGCAAATTCGGGCAATTTGGTGTATGCGCCGCACGCTTCCAGTGCGTCGCGATAGTGGAAGTTTACACTGTGAATCTGCCCTATGTGCGCCGCGCGGCTTATGTGCACCACGACCTCCTCTAATGCGCTGCGCGGCCCTTCAAACACAGCCTCGGCTCTTGGAACAAGAAACCTTCTCCTCTAACCTTCAAATCAAAATCCTTTGACCTCCTTACACAGCAAGTGATGTTTCAAGGAATAAAAATGGCTAATTGCATGATAGGTTTGATTTCCTTTGAGCCACAATGATTTTGGTGTTGGGGGTTTCGTGCGCCGCACGCAAGCCCGGTGCATCGCGACGTCCCTATGCGCCACGCCTGTTCAAAATTGCACTGGACAACTTCTCCCAATGCGTCGCGTGCCTCCCGTGCGCCGCGCCAACTGTTTAGTGCGCCGCACCAGCCAGTTGCAAGCAATTTCACCCCAAAACATGCACTTGCTCACCCAATTGCTTTGAAATGCTTCTCTTTGACCTTGGCATGTAGAATGACATTGATCTTCATGGAAAAACCTTTATAAATCCATTCATTTGATTTTTGGTTCTTCAAAACCCACTTTTGTTATGTTTTGAAATTGGCACTTTTTCACAATTAATACAACTCTCTATTTCACATTTCCTTTTTGAATTTTTGACTAAAATGATGAAATTTTTGGTAAATTTTTGCAGGGGTAGATGACATGGAATTTGGCTAAGGAGACCAAGGGTGCGCCTGGAGAACTGAATAACTGAAAAACTTTTTGAAAATATTACAAAAACACAAAACATTGACTTTTCTTCAAAATAGAGTTTTGAAGAATAGTCATAATCCATCAATGTGACAATGAAACTTGCAAAGCAAAACATGTGTGGAGCCTCCCTCTGGCCTGTTGACCTTATGGAAACTTTAGTGACTCAATTTGTAAAACCCTAGACCTATGATGTATATGACTCCTTGCCTATTAAAAGATGACACATTGACTGTCATGGACTCTAATAAACATTGAAGAAAAGACCTAAGCCAAGAGGAACAAGACATGAGGGGAATGAAAAATAAGGCCCTTTCGTCAGGTTATGGCATGTTCCTAAATGGAATGCAGGTGAATGAGCAGAATGGGACACCTAAAATGAAATGCAAGAAAGATTTTTGATCTCTGACAAAGGGTTGAACAGACCGACTCTAACAGATTGTACTGTAGTACCTTGAGAACCATTAACATCATCAGTGGTTTCTCTCGCTCTATTAACATCTTACATCATCGGTTGGTAATCAGATGGTGTCTACCATGTTTGCCCTCATCTCATTTATTCACATGGTTAGACTCGTACATTGGTTGGTTGCGTGAAGGAGATAGAAGACCCCAGATCTAGTTTCATCCATCTGGACTGCAATTTTAGGAGTTATAGAGAGATCACAATGTATGACGGCCATGATCATATAGACAGTCATCCAATCATAGGTCCACCAATTGTAATCTATGGATGTGTATTTTGATCATTATAAAGTTATGTTAGCTTATGTGCTCAGTATGGGTATGCCTCCCTCAGCAACGGAGATGTCATGATGAAAATGTATTGTAACAGATAAATCTCGTCAGTTGTTCTTGATCCTGACTTATCACAAGGTAAAGGAATTCAGTCATCAGTCACCATTCCTTACTTTGTGCTTTAGGGGGAAATGTGTTATATGCCATTTTGTCACATCCAATCAATGGGCCTCCTAAAGGGATCAATCAACATCATATTCCCCCTTGTCATCATCTTGCACAAATCCCTAAGCATGCCTTTTTAATTCCCCAGAGTTTGTGCCTGAAATTGCATCATTTGAGCCAGTTTTAGAACCAACGCTCCTTGGCCTCTTGTTGGACAGTGTTCACCTAAAATTTGTTCCATTGTGGCCTAGGTTGATCACCTATAGGTTGCTCCCCTTTTCACCTGCATTGTTTTTAGAAATTCAAGAAAAGAGAGAGAAATTTTCGAATCCTCCATTTCCAAAAGCTTCCAGAATTTGTTACAACCATTTATCTCAAATAAAACATTCAGATACTATCCTATCCTACTTTGGAGTTTCCATCCCTTATCCTTTGATCCCATCCTCCCATAAAAGGTGTATCTAAAACCTTAGATTTCTAATTGGATAAGTAATCCCAACTTACCCCACTCCCCTATATATTTACAACCTTCCATATGCAAGAGGTTGCCTTTTGGAGAGTGATTCTACCCTTATGTTGTTTTTGTGAAAGGTTTCATTTCATGCATTTGGGGTGATTTTAGGTGCACATTGTGTTAAGGAAAGGACAAGTCAGCCTAGAGGAGCTCTTCTACAAGATCAACACCCATTTATGGTTGTAAACTCCTTCCATTTATATTAATGCAAAGAATTCTTTATTTTCCTATATGTGATGTTGTTATTTCATATATTTTAATACCATGTTGATCTATTGAATAGAGTACTTAGATGATGCTACATAGATCTCATAGTTTCATGGCTTGTGGTATCTGACTGTGCAGGTTCTAATTTTGGCAATCAGAGTTGGAACTGGAGCATTCAAGCTAAAAAAGGAGCAAAGCCCATAATAGATTCTAGTTAGGTTTCATTTTTTCATCTATTTACTTTAAGGAAAGCATTGGTTTCCTTGTCTCTTTGTTGTTCTAGGTTAGCCACCAAACCTAGGGGAGATAATTTTGTTCACAATCGTAGATCCCATATAACATAGAGAAAGGAGGTCACATTTTAGTATTGGAGAAAGTGAAATATACATGATCCATTAGCAAAATTAGAAAAATAACTTTACTATCAAAAGCAAAATTCTAATTTCATAAATTTAACACAAGTAACTCCTAATCAAGATAATGTTAATTTACAAGAAGGCGGACTTGTGGTGATGTTCGAACCACATGTGGAAGAACAATAGTTTTCTACTCTTCCCTTCTACATAACTCTGTTGGTGCATGATTTGATGCTTATAATTGTATGCTCCATTTTGGTGCTTCCCACAACCTTATGCATTTGTCTGTAATGGAGCAATTGGGTTTGTAAATTACCAATCCATATAAATATTTATGTTCGTTCGACTCAAAAAGAGTGAAATTTTTTGGTTTGATCAAGGATATGGTTGTTTTATTGACACAAATTCCTATAAGAAGCATTGTAATGGAAGTGGTAGTCGAAGATATCCCTGCCAAACTTGGCATGTTTCTCTCTAGGTCATGGGGGATGAAGCTTGGGGGTTTCATAAATATGGACCTAACATATGCAACTATCCCAGTATTTGGAGGGGAAAAGAGAAGGCTATATAGAGAATCAAGATATGTAAAAATTGTTACAAGAGAGAACAATCGTAGCAACTCTCTTGTATATAGTAAAGATAAATATTTTGGTTGATTTCTTATAGAACTAGGTGACAAAGTAGTTGAAGATGTGGAAGTTCAACCTCCACCAACAATGCAAAAAATAGAATAAAATTTGAACCATATTTGGAAGATGTAATTTAATGGAGCTTATTCAAGGGAAGGCAATGGAGAAAGGATTTTATTGTTGTCTCCTAAAGATGAGATAATTCCCCTGTCATACAAGCTAGAATTTGACATCACTAATAATGTGACAAAGTATGAGGCTCTGATTTTGGGTTCGCAGGTTGCCAAAATTTTAAAAATTAATAGCTTGTCAGTCTTGAGGATTTAGAATTAGTGGTAAAGCAAGTGAAGGGACTCTGGAAAACCAAACATCCAAGATTGAGGTCTCATGGAGAAATTATTTTTAGCTTCTAGTATACATTTTTTTCCTAAGGAGCGGAACAGGCTTGCTAATTCTTTATAAGTAGCTTCCAATACTTTCAAACCACCTCAAAATCCTTGTTTGAGATATGAGATTAAGATCAGACATAGACCTATAGTACCTGATAATTTCAAAGATTGGCCGGTCTTTGAGGATGATGAAAAAATTAAGCACTTCATGGAGGTGATTCGAGAATTCTCTGCTTCACAGACTGATCAGGAGGATGAAAATGAAAATGAAGAAGGAAAAACAAATGAAGATAATCTAGCATAGAAGGACAGTATTTTTTATCATAAAATTTTATAGCTAAAGAGCAATGTTATACCTAGAGGACTTGTTCCATTGGAGAACATTTTTTATAGAAATGTTCTTTCAACACAAATAACACAGCGGATTCAGGAAGAAGATGTGGAAGGCTACAATATTGGAACAAAGCATAATCCCAAGCTTATCAAATTAGCAAGGGAAATACCCGAGGATTTCAGACAAAGGTATGTTGAATTACTTAAAAAGTATTATGATGTTTTTGCTTGGTGTTATGAAGACCTTAAGATCTATGATACAAAAATTATTCAACATAGAATTCCTCTTAAATCTGGGTTAAGCCATACAAACAGAAGTTGAAGCAAATAAACATTTTGTTGTCTCCCCTGATTGAGAAAGAAATTAAGAAACTTTTTGAAGCAAAAATTAGAGTTCCTTTAAGGAATTCAAATGGATATCCAACCTTGTGCCTATGAGGAGGAAAAATGGAGAGATAAGATTGTGTGTAGATTTAGAAACTTAAACAAAGCTTCCCTCAAATGCAATTATTCACTACCAAATATGCATTATATTTTACAGAAGGTAGTTGGATCATCAAGGTTTTCTATGATAGATGGGATGTCTAGGTATAATAAAATTGAAGTCCACCCTTAAGAAAAAAAAGAAAACAACTTTTATAATTCCTTGGGTCACATTCATGTATGCCAAAATGTCATTTGGTTTAATGAACGCATGAGGTACATTTCAAAGGGCTATGGATGTAGATTTTATTGGCGAAAAAAGAAAATTTTATAGTGATATATCTTGATGACATCATTTTATATTAAAATTTGGATGAAGAACACCTGAATCATTTGCAACAAACATTTCAAAAGTGCAAGAAATATGGTTTGTCTCCAAATGCTAAGAAGTCACAATTTTCTCTACGAGAAGGAATCATATTGGGCCATATTGTTTCAAAATAAGGGGTGAATATTGATCCAAGAAGGTTTGAGGCTATCAATAACATTCCTCTACCAAGGAACACGAAATAAATCCAATTTTTTCTTGGTAGAATTAATTGTTTGAGAATGTTTATACCAAATTATGTTGATGTTCTAATAGATATAATAGATATGCTAAAGAAAAGAAAGATAAAGAAGTTAAGTGCATATCTGAAGCGAATGATTATTTCTCTACAATCAAGAAAGTTTTTGCAGAAACTCGTGTTTTAATCAGCACTGATTATAATAAACCTTTTCTAATATTTTCATTCACATAAAAAACAACTCTTGTAGTTGTCTTATTGCAAAAGAATGAGGATGAAAAGGGGCAGCAAGTAGCCCTCTTTAGTAAAGTACTATAGATGCAAAGTTGAAGTATGACATATTGGAGAAGCAGGCTTATGTACTAGTCAAAACCCTCAAAGCCTTTAGAACTTGCATAATTCAGTCCAGAATAATAGCTTATGTACTAGTTAAAACCCTTAAAGCCTTTAGAACTTGCATACTGCAGTCCAGAATAATAGCTTATGTTCCGACATCTACATTCACGGAGATCATGACTCAAGGAGATAGTGAAGGAAAATGATGGAGGTGGATAGAAAGGATCCAAGAATATGATATGGACATTAAGCCAACGAAGTTGATAAAGGGGCAAGGCCTGGAAAAAATATTTTTTGAAGCAAATTGTAGAGTCTTGGAAATTAATTTGTTATATGTTGATCTATAACTTAATACAGAAGCATAAGGAGACCAAGCCAAAGAAGTAGATAAGCAAATTAAATATGGATATTTATGTTCAAAGTGGTATGAAAACATTGTTCATTATAAGATGTTCCTTATGTTCCCACCAAAGTTGGACATAACTAAATATAGGTCATTAACACTGGAAGCCATGAATTTTATTAGTTCCAGTGGAAATCTCTACTAAAAATATCTTTTTGGAGTATTGTTTCTATGCTTAACTGAAGAAAAAACTCAAAAAAATGTAAATGAATTCCATGTTGGTGTTTATGGAGGAAATCATGGCTGGAAGATAATATCTCAAAAAAATTTAAAGGTTGGTTTTTATTGGCTTGAGTTATTTTCTAATGTTCATGCAATAGTCAATGTTTGTAAAAGATGCAAGACGTTTGTTGAAAAACAAAAAAATTATCATTTACCTTTGGTTCCAGTTTTTGTGTAAGCACCATTCATGCAATGGGGATTAGACTTCATTGGGGAAATCCACCCAACATCCAGTGGGAAACATAAGTGGATCTTAACTACCACAAATCTTTTTTCCAAATGGGTGGAAGCAGTTCCAACTCGGACTATTGTTAACACAGTTGTTATGAGGTTTATTGAAGAGAATATTTTGAGTTGGTTTATGGAACCACTACTTTATATCCAAGCCAATTATTCCTACTGGTGGCAAAATTGATTCAGGATACAAAAGAGGATCTGAATGCATTGATCAAGACAATTCATCAGTTAGTTGAACTACAAGTGAAGCAAAATCTAGAAAGGTATCAAGACAAAATGAAACACGTTTTTAATAGAAAATCAAAGGAAGGGTTTTTCCAGCAAGGAAATCTTGTACTCTGGTGGGATGTTAGGCATGAAGATCGAGGTAAACTTGAAATTTTTTATGCTCTTTGGTATGGTCCATTCAAAATTATAGAAGTAAAAGGCAACAACACATTTTTGTTGGAAAATCTTAATGGGAAGTTACTCCAATTGACTATTAATGGAAAATTCCTCAAACATTATTTTCAACACTAGATCATCTACTTCATTCATTGTAAATACCAGTGAGCCCATTGTAAATACCAGTTTTTATAATTGTATTGCATATCATAATCTACATGTGACTTCATGCCTAAGGTGAAGGAACTAATTTGTGATTCTTAGAATTTTGTCTTAAAATTTTATCCCCAAGTGGAGCCGATGTTGTAATCAAAATTTACTTCTTTATTTTGCAAAACAAAAATATTAAAAAACAAAAGGGAGTCTCAGTATTGGGACTTTCTCATATAAATATAGATGTAAAAGTCATTTTATCAAAGTTTTTATTATATGTATATCCAACCCTAACCTGTCATGTTAAAGGACACTAGCCGAAACTATGTAATAGTGGGTCGAAGGCTTTTACAAAGATTAACGACTAAACAACATGCAATTTTGGGTTGGATTGCAGTCTGTTTGAACCAAGTTTAAGTTTTAATGGTTTTCCAATGAGTTAATGTGATAAGCTATAGGGACTCGCCAAAAAGGTGGAATTTCCAAATAGCCTATCTCAAGATCAACGACTATGGTTTAATGTGACGGGTCCCCCACATTTTATAAAATTTTTGTGGGCACCCATCGAAAGCAGTAACTAGTTTTGTTAAAAAATACACGTCAGAAAGTTGATGAAAACACATTAGCTACTCACGTGAGGGCAGTTCCTATTTTTGCGACCATAGCATAGTTAATGCTATCTGACATGGGGGCTTTATAACACCATATAACACGTCGTGCGTTTTTTCTCTCTCATCACCGCGCGGCGTGTTATATGGTGTTATAAAGCCCCCATGTTAGATAGCATTAACTATGCTATGGTCGCAAAAATAGGAACTGCCCTCACGTGAGCCGGAAAAACAAGAAAGTATGCACGTCACCACTCCATGTCATCCCATGCACTCCAAAAACCACACGTCAGAAAGTTGATGAAAACACATTAGCTACTCACATGAGCTGGAAAAACAAGAAAGTATGCACGTCGCCACTCCATGTCACCTCGTGCACTCAACGTCATCTTTCCATACTCCCTCTCATCATATAATATTTTATTTCTCCTTAGCATTTTGCCTCTCATCATGTCCTGTTACCGAGTAATTTATAGTTATGTGCTCCTTCCTTTGCCTTTCTTTAAACTGTAAACATGGAAAATACTTAAAAGTCAACTAGAAAACTTATAATTATTGTATCGTTTATTCATATGCCACTTATGGATAGAGAATCAAAATTATTTGACCCTTGTTGCCCCTTTGACCTCATGGAGCTTCGAAAAAACACTCTTGACCGTGACAATGACTTTAATAACCTTCTTTGATTTGTTCAATCAAGTCTTTACCATGTGATTGTCCCAATTGTTTATAATTTTCCTGAATCCATAAGTTGGTTAGCATCTTCCCTTATCCCATAAAGAATTTTTATTATATCTTCATCCGGGGAAACTATTCTTATGGTCACACCAAAATTAGTCCATAAAGATTTTAATTTATCCTAAGAGTTTTACAGACAATTATTTGCTTCTAACCTATACAAATATTTCTAAGTAAAATAAGGAAAGCTTTTTCAAACTCAATCTACAATCAAATTCTCAAATTCCTCAACCTGCTACAAAGTATCCTAAACCCTATTTTTTTGAAGTTGCACAACATGTCTTAATTTTTATTTTGTCCCTTTTATGAGAAGATAACATTAGGATAAGGAATGAGCAAGCCTTGGGGTTTATAAGCCTAATGTTGCAGCCAAATATCATTTTGGGCAGTGCTTCTTATTTAGCCATGTCCATCATTTTTCAATTTCAAAAATTTAGTATTGCTGGCTACTTTCGATACTCATATGTTGTGATCGATTCCTTTTTATATGTGCATGCAGATAATTTTATCCATCTTGTTTTGAATATGTTGGATTCAAGGAATCAAATGAAATATGTGGTTGACTCGACTAGTGTAATTAGAAGGAAAACAATGAAGGATTTTCCCAATACTTGTCATCGTTCATGGCTATTGTGTATTCTATTTTCAATAACTAGCAACCCCCAAGAATTTTACCTGAGACAAAACAATCGTTGCAACTTAATATAAACATGAGAGTGGGAGACTGGTATATTTTTTAAGAGTGCACTGAGATAAGATTGTATGGGGTCGAAGTGTAACCATATCTTCTACCAGCCTTCCTGCCTATGAGAATATTTTCTGAAGAATTTATAATGAAATTTTTGAATGTGGATCATGTTCATTTTGTTCTTGCACGTAAAGTGTATACCTTCAAACTAGAAAGGTTTATGAGGTAATTCATTGTTAACAATAGACAAGCCCTCCCACAAGTTGAATAAATGATGAAGTAGTTTGACTTTGAAAAAGGAGAACAGTGACAGTATGATCCTCATCATATAGTCTCTGATAAAAGGATGGAAATTAGTTTTGTACATTACACTCATGAAAGCAAACCAGACCTTGAGAAGATGGCAAATTAGGTAACTTGGCCAAGTGACAAAATGCAACAGAAAATGGAAATTGAAACCCCCATGGTAAAAACAAAAAAAAAAAATTGAAGAGAAATGTTCTTACATAGGTAGACATTGAGATGGAGCATTCACAATCACAAAAGAGAGAAAAAGTTCAGGGAAAAGATGAAGAAGGTGTACGAGTCAAATTAATAGAAGGACCATCAAATCATCTTAGTTTCCAAAATCAATTGGGAAATCTAGTGTGCACTTCTTAATACTTATTCTTTCATTTTCACTAATATTGCAGCATTTTCAATTGAAGAAACCCCTTCTCTACCAGATACATTGCAAAAGGATTACCAACATATTGAAGAGTGAAATCAAAGGGTTAGAAACAACATGAAAACTCAATTGACAACACAAACAACCCCAACTTGTCAAACAAGGTTTCTTTTGGCTATAGACTTGAAGAGAAACTAGTTAAAGTTGTCTTTTATACACCCTGTTATTCAATCCATTCGTCCAAGACCTGATTTCAAAACATTGGATTTTAAATGAGAGTGCCTTTTGGATTAATCACATTATTAGGATTTGGTCGACATTTCGAACCAACTAATGTGGCTCATCCTCAGGAAAATGGTGAAAAAATCCATAAATCCTAAAGAATAAATAGTAGGGATGCATCAGGTTCTAGAGTTAGCCGTTAGGAATAAGCCCTTAGGAATTGGTTATTGATTTAATTAAATTAATATTTAATAATGTTAATATATAGACTAGTTGTTATAAAATTGTTGTTATTTGTTTATTATATATTAAAAATAGAGTCAATAAAATTCAAAAGGGTAAAAAACAAATTCTTATAATTAATAAAGAAAATTCAAATGATAATTGCTAATATATATATATATATATATATATATATATATATATATATATATATATATATATATATATATATATATATATATATATAGATATGAAAATAGAATTGAACTGATAAATAGAGTTAATAAAATCATAAGGGGGGATTAAAACATATTCTAATTAATTAATTAATTAACTAACTATTTTATTTTATAATAGAGTAAGAAAAATCAAATGATTTAAGACTTAAAAAAATGAGGGAAGGGAGCAACAAGGGGGAATCAAGAAGAAAGAGTCAGAATCCAGCTCTTACTTAATTTCCACCCATCATCCCTATTGAGATTGATTGCATGTTTTCCTATCGAAATAGCCTCTCTTAACTTCCTATGGTGGAAGTGGTGAACCCTAGCAATGACCTTTGCATCCTCAATGCATACATGGTGCTTAAATTTCACAACATGCTCAGCAAGAGTTGATGAGCAAGATCAGTTGTGCCTGGTGTATGTTGCATGCTCTTTGATCCTATGGTGAATAGAGCATCCAGCCTCCCCAATGTAGGGAATCCCACAAGAGCATGGGATCGAGTAGACCCCTTTCATATCTTTAGCGTCTATAGGGTCCTTAACTGATCTGAGAGAATTTCTAATGGTATTAAGGGGTTTGAAAGATGAAGAAACATTATTCCTCTTAAGAATATGGGTGCTCTTGTTAGTGGTCCCCTGCATAAACTGGAGTTGTACTTTAGAGATCAAATCATCACGAGGAGGCTTAACCCTCGACTCTTTATGGGCCCTTTGAAAAGATTTGATGCCTTGAGATCTTCTATAGCCATTAATTTCAAAAACTTTAAGAAGATGACATTTTTCTTCTTCTAGGTGCTTCTCATCAAAGATTCTTATAGCAGGAGTGAAGAGAGTACTAAGAACCCAAAATTTTTGTGCTAGAAAATTATGAAAGCTGGAATGAAGATATTGTTTCATGTGAGTTTTTTTGTGAAAGACTCGGTGAGAAATGGGACAATCATTCATTCTAGAGAGAAGTATGTCAAGGAAAGTAACACACCCATTTACCTCCACCTTCATAGTGAATTTGATGGAGTTTGATTGAGAATTAAGATGGTTAAGAAAAAAATCCAATTCCTCGTGACCATGGGGCCAAATGACATAGGTATCATCAACAAACCTCTTCCATTTCTTAGGGCGAAATTGAGCCGAGGCTAAGGCCTTAGTCTCAAAATCTTCCATGAAGAAGTTAGCAACTATAGCGGAAAGAGGATAACCCATCACTACTCCATAGGTTTGTTCAAAGAACTCACTTTGGAAAATAAAGGAAGTGGAGGTGAGGCAGAGGCCAACTAACTTTGTAGTGTAATTATCAGTGATCCGATTTATGACATCAATGGCCTCTTGAATAGGAATTTTGGTATATAGGGAAACAACATCAAAACTCATTAAAAAATCCCCTAGATCGTGCTTAATATCCTTCCATTCTTTAACAAAGGAAGCGGAGTCCTTAACAAAGGAATCAGTGCGACCAATAAGAGGTTTGAGCCTTTGAGCTAAGAATTTAGCGAGAAGATACAAAGGCCCACTTATAGTGTTAACAATGGGTCTCACAGGGACCCCAACCTTATGAATATTGGGAAGGCCATAAATTATGGGGGTAAGGGGATTGCTTTTAGTAAGTTTTTTTCAGCGAGGTTTAAGGGAATTAATTGAATTTAGATAAACAAGCAGGGAAAATGATCTACAGTTATCTTGGCAAAATCTCTTTGATAATTAGTAAAGCAAAAAATATTCTTGAAACGGTTTCAAATCAATTGAAATAGGAAAAACCAAATTCCAAAGCCAAACATATACATAGTGAAAAATATAAGAGATTAATTTTCAATTTAGGGGTTGATCCAAAATATATATAAACCATTAAGGTTATATACAAAACATTAAATCTGAAATGCAGACCCTAAAAAAAAAAAATTGAAAATGCTTGTGACTGAGGATGCTCATACATCCACGTTGGCACAAGTTGAAAAGGAAAAAGAATTGTTAATGGGAGAATTAGTTGATAAAAACAAAGAGATTTTCATGTTATGGGAAAAAGTACAAAGTCTACAACAATCAATTAAAGATCATATTTTCACCAATGTTGTCCCAAGTGAATCAAATGACCCTTTAGAAAAGCTAACAAAAGTCATTGCAGAGTTCAGAATTTCAGAAGTTGAACTAAAGAAAACTCACGACAAAATGATTCATATAAAGGAGCAGCTACATATAAAACAGAGGCAACTAAATATAGCAAATGAAAATAACAATCAACTCACCAATAAGCATAAGGTAACACAAGATTAGATCAAGGAGTTGAAATCCAAACTAAAGGGTAATATTTCTCTAATTGAAGCTAGGCAAATTGTTTGGGATGATATTATCCAGCAAGTTCGTTATATATGTGAGTACATTCATATAATTGCAGAGCAAAAAACTATGATAAAAGGATCTAAAATGAGTATTGCAACATGAAAGCAACATGCAAAGAAAGAGGCATTGAAGGCTAAGAAAATAATCTAATATTTGAATTAGAAGTCTTCGACTCAACTAAGGGAATTATATATTACAAACAAAGTTGCAGTGATCATGGAGATTAGCAAAATGGATGAGAAGAACATACTTCGTATTTAGGCTAAAAACAAAATGAAGGAATTTTAAAGGTCAGTTTCTTTGTTTGATTCAAAGTTTGATCAAAGGATGAGATTTGGTTTACCTATTTGTTGGCACTGGCAAGGAAATCTACTTTCTTGGAAATTATATGAAAAAAGAATTAGTGGCTATTAAGAGCAAGGCAAATACAACCCATGAAAAGATTTCAATATTAAAGGAGAAAATTCTGGTGAATTATTTACAAAGAGGCTTCCAACTCCTTTGGTTAATGAAAACATTGTTTGTTGCAAAACATAATTACACAAAGCTCTCAAATTTAAAAGTTGCATTCCAGAAAATTATCTAATGTAAACTCCCATATCAAATACTTTGGACGAAGTGTGAAAGAATGATTACTCCTATCACAGTCTAAGTTGTGGAACCATGCACCAATCCTCAAGGTCAATGCTCCACTAATCATATGAGTTCTCAAAAATGAGAAAGTTTTATTTTGTAATCTTTAAAACACTTTTAGCTTAAATATAGTCAATTAGTTATGGAAGTTTTGACAGCTACTTTGTAAATGATTTTAATGTAATATTTAAAATACATGAGAACCACTGAGAGAGATTTTGGAGTTTTTGAAAATTTTGAGTGCTTATGTAATGATTGACTTCCCTGGAGAAGAATAATAAAGTTCCCAAATTGATTCCAACTATTGGTACAATGTTGTATGTGTTACTTTTATTATGTGTTTTCTATATTTACTTTCTTCTTATTAAACATGTGTATGATCGTAGCAAGTTTATCTGATAAAGTTACAAATTTATTTATGTATCTTTAGTAGTTGCAAAAAATACCTATAAATTATGTTCAAGGACACCTAAAGAGGCTCTCCACTGTTTCTGCAATTCCATTCTTAGACTAAATCACTCACATTCTCATCTTAGGGTTTTAAATTTGGAAACTTTTAAAAGCACAAATTGTAAACCCTAAACTCTTTTCAATTATTCTTTCTAGCAGAATTATTAAAATCTGTAATTACTAATATAACGTCAATAGGGACATAAAAGTTCATCTCCAATGCTAAGTTTTGTTACACAAGGAAACATAGTGTCTCTCGGGACATATAAATTTTTTTAACAATATTTTAAAATTTCAAATAGTTTTGAGAATGTCCTCGGAACTGGGTTTTTTTAGCCAAAGAATTGTCTCCAAGAGACAACAGGCATCACATCATCTAACGATGTTTTATTACTTAAAAAAGATTCACCTTTGAAAGATAAATCTTATCACATAACAAAGAAAATTTCAAAGCCATGTGTACCATAAATTATTATGGTTTATGTCACAAGAATAATACTTTAAATTTATTTTATATGTGCACTAAATAAGCATAGATTTGAATACTCATGAAGCCAAGATCCTATTGCATCTACAACCTTACAACAAGTAGCAATAAAAGCAATTGTAATAACAAAAATATACAATTATAAATGCTTTCGTTTTTGTTCGATGTAATGCTAAGAGAAGCAATTTTATTTTGTCAAAATATTTTTCCTCTAACAAATGGATAATTTATATTAAACTTCGATTATTTTCTTTCACGATAATGATGTTTCTTGTTCAACCAATTTTAAACTTTGAGGAGTTGTCTGAAAACTTTACCAATGAAAATTTGTATTTATCCTTGTGATCTAGGTTGATATTGGTGGCCACCCACCTATTCCACCTAGATGTCCAATCGATTTCATCGGTTTCCTTGTTTATAGCAGCATTTACTATTTTTAGTAGTTTTTTGGGTCCTGAACTTTCGGAGTAGTTTTGACCCCCCTAAACGGTGTTTTTTTGAGGTCCATAATAGGCGCAATTCCATCAACAAGGACCTTCAAAGAATCTTGTAGTACTCGGAGAGATATTTCCAATGAGGTATCATACCCGCTAAACGGAGATACTATGACTAAGTTGCGACCCCGAGAAGTTGGTTGCCCAACTAATTGTAACGAGGCCCACAAATTCTTGGTGTTCCATCTCTTGAGGTTAGGGTTTTGGTTGTTTAGGGTTTTCCATTGAGCCTCATTGTAACATAGTTTAGAGGCATACAGCAGCCACATCTCTTCTCAAAGATAAGCTACCATCGCCCAAGCTAGTTTATTTCCATTATGTTTGTAATCATATTTTAGTTCCTTCATATTAATGAAATGAAGTGTTATTTTTGTTGCATCTCTGTATTTGTGGTTATATTTGTATTTTTTTGCATTCGAGTTTAAGTTTGGATCAGTGGTATCAGAGCGGTCTTCTCTTTCTCTGTTTTTTTGCATGTCCCCAACGAGGTCAGGTATAATGAGTTAGGCCTCGAACAGTTGAATACTTGCAAGACCAACCTCGCAAACCCCGACGACCTCCCATGGAAGAAGAAAAGAAAGACGAGGGAGCAGGAGATCCTTTCAAAATATTTCTCAAAGAAGCCCTCGAGTGACATAGGAACGCAATGATGGACACCTTTTCCTAGATCCTTCGACGCCTACCCACAGGTGACACATCTTCTTCTGACAACCACTCTGGGAATGCTACTCCCTTTAAGGTATAAGTTAACTTTGACAGCCCCATATTTGAATTTCAGAAGGATGTGGATGTTGTAGATAAATGGTTAAATCTACTAGAAGGATATTTCTCGGTTTATGACTTTTCCAACAGGGAAAATATTACTTTTTCACTCCTCAAATTCGCCCCCTGCATCAAGGACCAGTGAGAAACCTACTACGAGAAGAGTCATGAGAGTGAACCCTCACTATTCTTAGTCACACACACTTGAAATTATTTTCGAGACACCATCAAGGAGAAGTATTACCCTGTCAGGAGATATGAAGATAAATACATAAATTGTACCATGCTATGGCAGGGAAGAGACTAAGATGTGCTAGAGTTCACAAATATTTTTCATACCCTTCGTACGAAGTTGAGTATCAAGGGTTCTAAGCGGAATTTGGTACTCAATTTCCACGAATGCCTACAAAAGTACATACAGAAAAGGTGCCCTGAAGCTACAAAAGAAAGGAAAAATCCAAGGCGGGGTGATCCAGGACAGTTCGCCAAAGTCACAAGAAAAGAACACCACCACAAATATAAAGGACACTAGGAAATGGTGTGAGTTCCATAAGAGCCCCACTCATAACACAAGTGAGTGGTGGGACAACTTGTCACTCGTGGCTGAGCTAAAGGCTTTGAATCAAATGCATGTTCCAACTTTGAGTAATAACCTGACAAGGGGAATGACAAAGGGAAGCAGATTATTGACGCAGAGCCTAATGCCAACATTTGCACCACCAAGATCCAAAAGAATGAACCTGAAGATCCAGAGCAGGGGGAGTGCTTCTTCCACTCCCAGATGTGGATGAAGGGTTCTCTACTCTAGTTCATTGGTGATAGCGGGAGCCAAAAGAACCTCATTTCAGAAGAGTTTGTGGAGCGGATAGGTCAATTGATCACAGCACACCCATATTCGTACACCATTGGGTGGCTTCACCAAGGGCGAGATCTCTGCGTTAGCCAGTAATGTCGCCTTCCCTACAACATCAAGCCCTTCATAGATGAGGTATTGTGTGATGTTTCTCATATTGAAATTTGTGATGTATTATTAGGAAAAACATACTTGTGGAAGTGACATGGTGTGTATGAGTCTAGGCCCCGCACTGTTATTATTACTTTGGGCAGTAAGTTGTATAGGATATCGAAGGTAGCGTTGCCTACCGCCATCTCTTTGATCACCGTGAAGCAATGCAATAAGATCATTTCGCATATTGGGAAATATGTTTTCCTTATGATTCGCCCTCAAGGAATGAAGAAGATTGTGGCCATGACCTCTAGATATGGCTCCTTTGCATGGCAACAGCAGATGGACAAGGTCATGGAGAAGTACAGAGACATCTTCATCTCACCCACAAGTGCACCTATCCACAATCAGGTCAAGCACTCCATTGATCTAACACCAAGTATCCAGTGGACCAATCTATCGATGCTCTGTTCTGGAGAATGATGAAATGAAGAGGCAGATTCAGGAGTTATTGAAGAAAGGGCACATGAGGCCAAATTAATCACCATGTGGGAGCTCGGTCGTGTTGGTATAGAATAAGGATGGAACCTAGAGACTCTATATTACCTATCAGGCACTGAATAAGATCGTTGTGTGGTATCCAATCCCACGGATCGATGACATTTTAGAACAGCTCAAGGGGGAATATATATCAGCATGATTGACTTGAAGTTCGTGTATCACCAGGTACCAATTGAACCCTCTGATGTGTGGAAGACTTCGTTCAAATCCAAGGAGGGCATGTTCGAATGGTTATTCATGCCTTTCAGGTTGGAAAATGCCCCCGTAACTTTCATGAGGCTGATGGATGACATCTTGCAACCCTTCACCAAATCATTCGTGGTGGTGTATTTGGATGACACCCTGATCTTCAGCCAACTTTGTGAAGAGAACCTCCTCCATATTCAACAGGTCCTCCAAACTCTGCGACAACACAAATTGTGTGCCAATTTGGAGAAATGCACTTTTGGTACGACCCAGGTTCAATATTTGGGGTATATCATTGATGAGTGGGGTGTGCATGTGGACCCAACCAAGATATCATTCATTCGAATTGGTCAACCCCAACCACTCTAACGGAGCTCTGCATATTTCTGGGTCTTGTCAATTTCTACCGCAGGTTCGTGTTGGGGTTCTCTAATATCACTTGGCCTTTGAGTGAAGTCACCAAGGTTGAAGCGAAAGAAAAATTATTTTTCTCTAAATCCCAACAGAAGGCATTTTCCGAGTTGAAGCATCGCCTCTTCTTTGCACCAATGCCCACATTACCATACCCGTAGAAACAATTTGAGATTTAGACAAATGCCTCTGAATATGCTATTGGTGTAATTCTTACTCAGCAGGGGTATCCAGTGGCATATCATAGTGAAACACTTTTAGACACAATCTGAAAGTATCCCACCTATGACAAAAAGATGTATTCCATTATGAAAGCCTACCAATAATGGAAGCATTGCATTCTAGGGAAGGAAACAGTAATCTACACAGACCACCGACCCCTACAGTTCATACAAACACAAGGGAAGTTGCAGAACGATCGCCATCAGAAATGGTCCATATATCTGCAATAGTTCAATTTGAACAATAAGTAGAAGAAGGGAAGCACCAATAATGTTGCAGACTATCTCATTCCACTGTTGGTCATGGAGCTAACCAATGTGCTCGAACCTTATGGACACAAGATTTCGATGTGGCTGCATCTGTACAAGAGCAATCAAGGATTCAGCAACACATATCAAATGCTCCTGGAAGGCAAGAAAGTTTCAAATTTTCACCTCCCGGATACACTTTTATGTCACCTAGGACACTTTTCTGTTCCTTCAAGCGAGTGTTACAAGATGATTTTGGGAGGTGAACTATGGTTGAGTCATTGGACACTTCAAAGTAGAGAAAAAAATGGCAATGTTGTAGAAGTATATTTATTAGTCGAACCTTCGATAGGATGTTGGGAAGTACATCAAATCCTGCACTGCTTGCGCAATTGCCAAATTGACCATTAAGAAGCAAGGCCTATATACTCCTCTACCTACTTCTAGTTGAATTTGGGAATCCATCTCCATGGATTACATGTCGAGCCTCACTTCTTTAAGCATGGCAATGATTGTGTTTTCGTGGTCATCCAAAGATTCTCTACAATGGCCATTATGGCAGCCTGCAAGAAGATTATCACAGCAGAAACCACTACTAAGCTCTTCTTTAAACAAGTATGGGCACACTTTGGATCCCATAGCCCATTATCTCATATCAAGGCAATAAGTTCCTAAGTACATTTTTGTCAAGTCTCTGGTCGATGTTGGATACTGAACTCACTAAGTGCATGACTTTCCACCCCAACCTGATGGCCAAATAGAGGTCGTCAATAGAATGATCGTACACATTTTTTTCATGTACAACTTGAATCATCCATGCACATGGGATGAAAGCATCCCCTATGTCCAGCGCAACTACAACAGAGATCTCCATATCTCAATTGGCCACAACCCCTTTCAGGTGAGGTTGGGATTCCATCCACCATTTTCCATTGATGTAGCCATACCATTTGTAGCTACTCAACCAACTTTGGCCCATGTCCAGTCTGAAGCTGACAGGGCTAATAGCTTCATTGAGCGCATCTAGCACATATGCAAACAAGTCCATGACATATTGGACAAAGCCAATTCTAAGTGCAAGTAGCGACATGATCAGCATCAGGTGCCACACATGTTCCAAGTGGGAGACAAAGTTTGGCTACATTTGTAGAAGGAGTGCCTTGTTGGGCCCCACTGTAAGCTTCAACTGCCCCGATATGGGTCGTACACCATCACAAAGGCTGTAGGGGAAAATTCTTTCGAGCTCAGAATTCCACTGGTCCTTAGCCTGCTTCTAGTGTTCAATGTGGACTATCTTCATACTTTCCACCATTATTAGACACACCTCACATAGCACAACAAGTCACACCATAAGATTTTAACCCAGGCTGCATGGAACATGCCACAACTAGTTAGATAATAGACACATAGATTAAGAACACTCACCAATAGAGGATCCAACTATATCGAGTTGTCAAAGCTTCCCAACTACTTCACCAAGGCAAGTTCTCACCAGGGATGAGGTTCAATAGAAATTACCTCACCTCATGGAGGCTCTACACGTAATGGGGACCATTTATTCCTTAGGGAGGACTGATCCAGGTTGATTTTGGTGGCCACCCACCTATTCCACCCAGACCTCCAGTTGGTTTCACCGGTTTCCTTTTTTATAGCCGCATTTACTGTTTTTAGCAGTTTTTTCGAGTCCTAAACTTCTAGAGCATATTTTACCCCCTAAACAACGCTTTTTTGAGGTCCGTAGTAGGCCCATACCACATGGGCCTGTGTAGACTTAGGCACAAGCTTGTGGAAAATCTTGTATTACTCGGAGAGATATTTCTAATGAAGTATTATACGCACCAAACCGAGATAATATGACCAAGTTATGACCCCGGGAAGTTGGTTGCCCAACTAACCCCAACGTGGCCCACAAACTCCTGGTATTCCATCTTCTAGGGTTATGTTTTTGGTTGTTTATGGTTTTCCTTTGTTTTTAAATAATTAAAAGGACCTTGAGCCTCATTGTAACACAGTTAATAGGCATTTAGCCGCCACATATCTTCTCATAGATAAGCTACCATCGCCCGAGCTAGTTTATTTCCATTTTGTTTGTAAGCATATTTCAGTTCTTTGATAGTAATGAAATGACATGATATTTCTACTGTATTTGTGGTTATGTTTGTATTTTGTTGCATTCTTGTTTTATGTTTGGATCAGTGGTATCAAAGTGGTGTGCTCTTTCTTTGTTTTTCTTTGCATGTCCCAAACGAGGTTAGGGTATAAGGAGTTAGGGATCGAACTAGTTGAACTCTTGCAAGACCAACCTTGCAAACCCCGACTTCCTCCCATGGCAGAAGAAAAAAAGACGAGGGAGTAGGATATCCTTTCAAAATATTGCTCGAAGAAGCCCTCAAGTGACAAAAGAACATAATGATGGACAAATTTGTCCAAATCCTTCGGAAGCTAACCATAGACGACGCATCTTCTTTTGATAGTCACTCTAGGAGTGCCACTCCCTTTAAGGTACAAGTTAACTTTGACATCCCCATATTTTAAGGTTATGTAGATGAAAATGTTGTAGATAAGTGGTTAATTTTGCTAGAAGGATTATCTCGATACATGACTTTTCCAACCAGGAAAATATTACTTTTGCACTCTTCAAAGGTTCCCCCCATGTCAAGGACTAGTGGGGAACCTACTACAAGAAGAGGGACGAGAGTGAACCCTCACTATTCTCAGTCGCACCCACTTGGCATTCTTTCTAAGATGTCATCAAGGAGAAGTATTACCCTATCAGGAGCTATGAGGATAAATACATAAACCAGACCACATTGCGGCAAGGAAGGGACCAAGATGTGACAAAGTTCAAAAAGATTTTTCATACCCTTCACATGAAGTTAGGTAGCAAGGATTCTGAGCAACATTTGGTGTTAGGGTCCAACCCTAACCCCCTTATTTATGTAATAGGATCGAGTCATAGTTATAGTTAAGTAAAGAGTCTATAAAGCCCATATTAATAATTGTAAGTGATTGACCCGCATTTAAAGATGGTACCACAGTTAGTTGTAAACGGGTCATGGTATTATATAGATGGTATTAATAAGAGCCATGGTATTTACCAATGGTATTGTATATATGAATCCTATATAAAGGATAGAGACTCCCCTCGAGGAGCATTGTGTCTTATTTTGTAATTGAGCCCAGCTCTATCGGAGGTTGCTCCCTCTAAGAGGCAAGTGAACATTGCTTTCTGAATAATAAAATACTTGTTGTTATTTCTTAATTGTTCTTTGTTCTGGGTATATTTCTTCGCATATTTTGTATTCTTGCATCTTCTCATAGGTCATGAGCATAACAAGTGGTATCATAGCACTTTCCAGGGCCGGTGGGATCTCCAATTTTTAGCAAAAAAAAAAATTGTCTAGAGACGTGTTCCGACGTCTTTAAACCACGGGATCTATCGTTGAGCGCATAAACCTGCGGATTTGGGGAGGCATGCATGCAGGAAATACAAGAGGTGGTCATACTTGTTGGACTCCCTTGTAACCCCTGCGGGTACCCCTTCGAGTAGTAGCGCATTAGACAAAACTGTGCACAGACTGTCTTCCAAGTACCCTCTGGGTATATCGGAAGCCCCCTAGGCTCTCTTAAAACCTCGCCATAGATAAATCGTTGGCCGTCTTGCTGCTACAATACACCAAGAACAGCACTCAGGGAGATTACTCACACGGATGATAGGGTAGTCGAGTTGTATGGCTGAGGGTATCGTTGATCCTCCTTGGTTAGTGCCCTGAAAGATTGGGTCGAGTACTACTATCAGACCCTTATGTATATTGCGATCTAGCACTTGACACTCCTTAAGACCATAGTTCCCGTGTCTCTCTTTGGATCACGCATCATCTTCGCTAGATCAGATCTAGCAGGTGGGGTTTTTTCGTTGCCGTAACAATCAGTTCGGCCATTCAGATCTATCAGATCCGCCATTCAAATCTATCAGATCCGCCATCCAGATCTAGTAGTTTGGGTTCTCTAGCAGTCACAATAATCAGGTCTACCATTCAGATATAGCAGCAGGATTTCGATCACTACCACATTCCTACTCATACTCTGCAGTTGAGGGTTCACCTATAGATATGACTATTTATGTGGGCTCCTATACCTGGGCGTGATTCTCGCAGGACTTTGGGTAGCATTGACCTTTCTGGGATTCGTCTACTGCAGTATTCCTAAGTGAGGAGTAGAAATCCTTGTCCGAGACTCCCCTGGGATGCTTATAGGAGACTTAGTCCATAAGAATTAGGTCGACGAGCTGAGCAAGGTGGTACCATTCAATTGTTAGCGTCAAAAAAAAAAAATCGGGCAGTCCCAAATTTTTAGTGCATCGGATCGATGCATGGTACAAACTAGAGCTCAAGCTATTGCCAATGAGAAGATCGACAGCCTTGAATTAAAATTGAACGATGTACTTTCATCACTGAAGACCTTAACTGACACACTCGCAAAGGGCAAGATGGAGGAACGCGCGGAGGCATATATTTTCAATGAAAACATTGAGGGCGAATCTAGCCATTCTCTTCACCTCTTTGGCAACCAACAACAATCCCAGATGCGACCACCCAAGCTGGACATGTATAAATTTGATGGCTCTCATCCGGCCACATGGATAACACAAATGGAGCAATATTTCACATAGAATCACATCAGAGATGATGCAACTCAACTTAGTGTGGGTAGCATGTACTTTGACAATGAAAGATGGCAATGGTGGCAGTGGCATCAACGTTGCTATGGAAGGCCTGTGACTTGGCAAACATTCACAAAAGCTCTTACGAATCACTTTGACCATGAATCTAACTTTTTGGGTTGTCTCACTAAGCTCCAACAGATAGGAATAGTGAAAGAATATATTACAGCCTTTAAAGCCTTAGCTTTCTACACATGAGGTCTACAAGATGAGTTCTACTTGGAATGTTTTGTCAATGGTCTCAAAGAAGCCATACAAGCCCACGTCTAACTGCAACACCCTATCTCATGGTTGCATGCCTGCAGGATAGTTCATGAAGTAGAACATGCGTTAGCGGCCCAGTCCAATCGCCCAAATTTCATAGCCAAGGGTCACCCCAACTAGGCTCAAAGCACTACCCAAACACTTAAGGTTCAAAAGGTGACACCAGCGGAAATCGCGGAAAGAAGAAAGCAAGGATTGTGTTACTACTGTGATGAGAAACACTCCCCCGGGCATAAATGCAAGGAGCCCAAATTCTTTCAAATTGAAGCTACTGATCACAGTTCATCGAAGGAAACCCCACCACTTGAGGAACCAGAGGAGGAAGACGAGGACAACCAACCAGACAATGTACCTAAAGAACAAGTTATCTTGTTGCATGCTTTGGCAGGGATTTCTTCTCCCCAAACTCTCAAAATTAGAGGTTTTATTAAGCATCACCCAGTATTAGTCTTGATTGATAGTGGCAGTACACATAACTTTATCCATCAAAGAGTCGCGGAAGCAGTGCATTGTTTTGTCATAGTAGTTTCTAACTTCCAGGTCCAAATTGTTGATGGGGGGACAATGTAATGTGAAGGCTGTTATGAAAATGTCAAACTTCAAATGGGGGATTATCAGTTAAAGACCCACATGTTTTCCATACACATGGGAGGGTGTGACATTGTCCTAGGTGCTTAATGGCTTCGCATACTTGGCCCAATCACAATGAATTTCCATGAGTTATATATGAGCTTTAAGCAGAACAACCACACACATACCCTTCACGGACTCTAGGCGGGTGATCCCTCTATCATCAGCTCACATAGGATGGAAAAAATGTTAAAAAAGGGCCACCATGGAGTTATAGCCCAATTTAATGCCATCCGGGCCTTAGAAGCCACTTCTCTTCATATTCATCCTAAGATGCAATAGATCTTAAACAACCATCTGCCAGTCTTTGACAAGCCTCATGAGCTTCCACCCTCGAGAGCAGAACATGATCATAGCATTACTTTGGTCCCCGGGGTCCAACCACCAAATGTGCACCCATATAGATATCCATTTGCCCAAAAGAATGAAATTGAACAAATCATCAAGGAACTCTTGGAAGTAGGTGTCATTTGTCCCAACCTTAGTCATTATTCATTGCCTGTGGCCATGGTGCTCAAGAAAGATGGGGAATGGCATATGTGTCTAGACTTCGGGGCCCTCAACAAGTTGACGGTCAAAGATAAATTTCCCATCCCGGCTGTTGATGATTTGCTGGATGAACTAAATGGGGTTCAATTCTTTACTAAGCTCGACCTTCACTCGAGCTATCACCAAATTCGCATAAAAGAAGTAGACATTCCAAAGACTTCTTTCTGAACTCATGAAGGCCATTATGAGTTCCTGGTCATGCCATTTTGTCTTTGTAATGCCCCATCCACTTTTCAGAGCGTTATGAACCACCTGCTCAAACCTATCTCAGAAAATTTGTCCTTGTTTTCTTTTATGACATCCTCATCTACAGCCGCACATGAGTCACACATCTTCAGCATGTAGATATTCTCTTGCAACTGCTCTGGAAGCATAAATTATTTGTCAAGATGTCCAAGTGCTCTTTTGGCATGGAAACAGTTGAGTATTTGGGCCACATTGTGGGGCGTGAAGGTGTCAGGGTGGACCCCAAAAATATCCAGGCAATGCAGGATTGGCGTCGACCAAAGATCTTGAAGATCTTGAGAGGATTTTTGGGTCTCACAAACTAACATCACAAATTTGTCTGCAATTATGGTTCATTGCTAGACCCCTCACTCACCTCCTAAGGAAAAAATCATTTTTTCTGGAATGTTGAAGCACAACAGGCCTTTATAGCTCTCAAACATGTCATGAGTTCCACTCCCGTATTAGCACTACCCGACTTCACCAAATATTTTGTGATTGAATGTGATGCTTCAGGTACAGGTATTGGGGCGGTCTTAATGCAGGACGGTTGACCCTTGGCCTCCACTAGCCAACAACTAAGTGGGAATAATATGGGACAATCTACCTATAAGAAGGAGATGATGGCCATCTTACATGCAGTAGATACCTGGCGACCATACTTATTGGGGCGGCGTTTACAAATCCGCACAGACCATCAAAACCTTAAATATTTTTTGGTGCAACACCTATCCTCGCCACAACAAAATAAATGGCTTGCCAAAATGCTTGGATATGATTATGAGATAATTTACAAGAAAGGGTGCGAAAATATCGTAGCAGATGCATTATCATGCCAATTTGACAAGGAAAGCACCTTGCTCGCAATCTCCCTCTCCATTCTAGAATGGATTGAAGAGACTCGCAAGGAATGGTTTTCACATCCCTGGCTCTCCCAACTCTCTAATCAATTGCAGGCTGATCCAAATTCCACAGCGAACTACTCTTGGCATGATGAGATTCTTTGCTACAAGGACAGATTTGTGATATCACCAACATCCACCCTAAAAAGCCGCATTTTTGCGGAGTTGTACTCATCTCCCACTACAGGACATTTAGACTTTCAAAAGACTTATGCTCACACTCAACGATCACTCTTTTAGACAAGCATGAAAAAGGACATTCTTACTTATGTAGCTGAGTGTGACATATGTCAGCGCCACAAAGGAGAAACAGTCAAATCCCCAGGCACATTATAGCCATTTCCCATCCCAGCCTCAATCTGGACGGAGTTTTCTATGGATTTCATTACGTGTCTTCCAAAGTCAGGAAACAAGTCAGTCATCATGGTGGTTGTGGACAGACTTTCTAAGTATTCTTATTTTCGCACCCTACCCCACCCTTTTACACCGAATTTGGTCACTCAATCTTTCATGGACCAGATCTTCAAATTGCATGCCATGCCCACTTCCATTGTGTCTGATCATGACCCAATCTTCACCAGTAACTTTTGGCAGGAACTCTTCAGGCTACAAGATACCCAACTACAACTCAATACTTCCTATCATCCACAAACTGATGGTCAAACTGAAGCAGTCAACAAATGTCTAGAGACCTACCTTAGGTGCTTCACTTCAGAAAAGCAACATCTATGGGTACAATGGTTACCTCTAGCCGAATGGTGGTATAACACCAACTATCATGCCACCAACAAAATGACTCCATATGAAGCAGTTTATGGTCAGCTCCCTCGTTCACCTACTTCTTATATCAAGGGATGCTCAAAGGTACAAGCAGTGGATCAACTCCTACAGAACCGCACAACCATACTGGCCCATCTTAGAGAGAATCTTCATCAAACCCAAAACTGCATGAAGCAACAGGTAGATCAACATCATTCAGAATGCCAATTTCAAGAAGGGGATCAGGTATTTTTGAGGCTGCAACCATACAAGAAAACATCACTCAAAGATAAGGGTTGTGTTTTGGCCAACAACAACCCCCCTTCTTATTTAGTGTTATTATTAAAACTAAATAAGTGGGGGCCCTAAGTCAAAAAATTTAAAAATCAATTAGTGCTTGTATTTCCTTTTTTCAATAAAACTTACCATCATAAACTTAGGAGAATACCCTTGAAAAATATTTAAAATCTTAAGTTTTATGATAAGGTAGGATAAAATCACTCCTTAAGAAATATCGCATCACAAAAAAGGATAATGGATACCTCCTTACAAGCCAAATTCTAAGATTGTGAGATCGCAATGCGAGACTACATATTAAAAACATTTATCGCATCGCATGCCTCAAATATCACTTACGCTGGAAAACCTCAAACCACCGATATGCAAAGGCGCATATCGCAAATTGCATTTCGCAGAGAACACATTAATGGATAATTGTCATATGTCGCGCTCCAGCGATATTGCGATATTGTGACAGAGCGATATTGCGATAGAGTGATAAAGCGATGTAGCGATCTGCGATATTGCGAAGAAAATCGCAAAATTGTTTCATCGCAGATCTTTTTGGGCTCATTGTTCAAGAAATATTTTTCCATAAACCGAGACCTGGTCATGTGCTTTAATGCTAATTAATGAGTTAGTTGCCAATTGTTAATGAAATATGGTTTTGTGCTTATCGAAGAGCCATTTCATGTAAGGTGGTATATTTTATATGTCTTCGGCATTTAAAGCTTTCTCGTCACCTTTTCCTCATCATTATTCTCACCTCACTTGTAACTGCAAGAACGAAGAACATAGAACTTTACAAAGCACTATTCAGGATATTATAGGAAAGAAAGGCAAAGCTCTGAGCTCTGAAGACAAAGAAATGACGCCCTTGTATACAGACACTGCCTATAACAGAGATGATGGTATTACCACTTGGGAAGGCATGTATAGTCTACTTGAGGAAGAGAATCCCAAAAGGATGGAGGTTACAGCTACTGGAGACTCACATGGGTCTTCTGAGGCATCAGTTACATATCTAGCTATCTCATTCTTGCACCGGATAGTGGCAAGGCCAAAAATTCTTCCATACATGGACATGATTAAATGGGTACTAGACAGTGATGATATCAAAAACAGACGATTTAAGACTCAGGATCAAGAACTTACAGAATCATTATTTTCACGAAATTTAAACTTTATATCCGCTAACAAAAAGCGCACAGGAGGCAAAAAATCACACCAAGGAAGCCCAGATCAAGAAAGAGAGGCAGTTTCCGATGCGCGATTAGCAATCACACATCGCTGAGCAAAACCTCTTGAAAAGGAAAGCCTCTAATTGCTCATTCACCTGTAAGCCCAGAAATTTGTAGGAAAGAACACTAGAGGCAAAAAAGTAAAACTTGAATCCTAAAACTAGTGGTATTTGTTAGAAATACCTTCAAAATGGTATGTATATATGCTCAGCAACTGCAAACAGGCTGGAGACAGAAGGCTCAAGAAAAGGCAGAATCAATCAAAAGATTAACTAAGTTGAATTTGGATTCTTACTTGGTGTATTTGGTAAAACCATACAGCCAGTGCATGACTCTCAAATGTATCATCAATTCTGCCAAGAAGATGGTGCCAGCTCTTGCCGATACCGTTTTCGCAAGACAGTTAAAGTCTGAAGTCGGCCAGCCAACTCTTCTCAAGCAAATGTTGAACACTTGTGATTTCAAGAAACAGATAAATAAACAGTTAGTTGTTAGTTTTAGTTTTAGATTCAATGTTAGTATTAATTTTGCTTTATTTTTGCCTGAAAGAAAGATGGTCATTTAAACCGTATCCTACATTTTTGTAATAAATTATTTTTAGATTTAGTTAGTAGTATTTAAACCCTTCTCATGTATTTAGAGAAGGGTCTTGAAATTTGTAAAAAACTTGTCCTCAGAACATGCATTTTTGCACCCTCCGAGGAGGTTTTTATGAATGAATGGAACAAGATTTATTGATATCTGCATTTAATATCTGCCACTGATGTTGCACTTCTGTAAACTTAGTGGATGTTGGATTTAAGAAGAGATCAATCATTATCGCTTGAAGCTCATGAGTAGAACTAGTTATAAATGGTACTTCTATCTCTTAACTAATTCTACCTTTGTGTTAAAGTGATATTCATGTTCAGTTGTTTATATATTGATGCGTGAATGCTTGAGTTATAATTTGGCACTTCTATACGGTGATAGCTATTTATACATGCTTAATGTATGAGTAGCTTATTATGCAATATGTTTTTCACAACTGTTTCGTCTAAATTTTTATACAAAGTGGTTTATCTCTATTGAATTCTTTTCTTATAACATTTGAATGATCTTTATTACCAATTGTTATTTAAAATCATTTTAGATTGCATAACGAAAAGATTACATCCCGGGTTAGTGTAGAATTAGATACTTTTGTTTATTATAATACAATTGCATGTCATTAGATTCGAATTAGAATAAAAGCATTTCACTTAGGAACTTTTAGAAAAGAAATATCAATTCTCAACACACACACACATAAATTGGGAGACTGGTCCCATATCCCCAGTTGGACCCACTATACCAAACGGAAAAGGAGCTACTAACCAAGGTCCGGACCAGGTGGGTATCCCCCTTGTTGTAGACCCGATTTTCAGGGATTCAACAGGTTGTTAGAAATCATCTCCAAAATTCTATGGACCATATCAAGTACTTCATCGCATTGGAATAGTCGCCTACAAGCTAGCTTTGCCACCCACTACAAAAATCCATCCAATCTTCCATGTCTCATGCCTCAAGAAAATGATTGGGAACCATTGTCGAATTCAAACGTCTACCTGAATTGGATGAAGAAGGGTCAATCTGGCTCCAACCTGAATAGGTTCTTGACACATGAGAATGGCACCTAATGGCTGCACAATCAAGGATGTCCTCGTCAAGTGGAAAGACACCTCTCTGGAAGATGCGACCTGGGAACCAGCCACTATCCTTCAGTAGTTTCCATAGCTTCAGCCTTGAGGACAAGGCTATTCTTATGGGGGAGGGCATGTTAGGGTCCAACCCTAACCCCTTTATTTATGTAATATGATCGAGTCATCGTTATAGTTAAGTAAAGAGTTAATAAAGCCCATATTAATAATTGTAAGTGGTTGACCCGCATTTAAAGATGGGACCACAGTTAGTTGTAAATGGGTCATGGTATTAGATAGATGGTATTAATAAGAACCATAATATTGACCCATGGTATTGCATGTATGAATCCTATATAAAGGATAGAGACTCCCCTCAAGCAGCATTTTGTCTTATTTTTTAATTGAGCCTAGCTCTATTGGAGGTTGCCCCCTCTAAGAGGCAAGTGAACATTGCTTTCTGAATAACAAAATACTTGTTGTTATTTCTTAATTGTTTTGTGTTTTGGGTATATTTCTTCGCATATTTTGTATTCTTGCATCTTCTCGCAGGTCAAGAGCATAACATTTGGTACTCAAGTTCCATAGTTGTCTACACAAGTATATCTAGGACGAGATGGAATTCTTGGACATCTCCTTGCTTGGTGTTTCCTATCGATATGTTGTCAATATTGAGCAGAAATTTAAACAGAAGAAGCAAGAATTTTGTTATGAGAACCCAAAGCAAGGGAAAGGTTCCCCCAAGCTACATAAAAAAGGACATAACTAAGGTGGAAAACCAAAGATAACCTACCGAAGCCGCAAGAGAAGAAAAACACCATGAAGACAAAGAAGGAAATGGGGAAATGGTGTGAGTTCCATAAGAGCCCCACTCACAACACAAGTGAGTTTTGGGCCAAGAAGTCACTAATGGTCGAGTTGAAGGCTTCTGAATCAGATACATGTTCTGAATCTAAGCCAGAACCCAACAAGTGGAATGAAAAATGGAAGTATATTATTGATGCAGAGCCCAGTTTCATCATCACCACCACCAAGATCCATAAGAATGAGCCCGAAGAACTAGAGGAGGGGGAGCGCCTCTTCCATTCCCATATGTGGGTAAAGGGTTCTCCGCTATAGTTCATTGCTGATAGTGGGAGCCAAAAGAAATTCATTTCAGCAGAGTTTGTGATGCAGTTGGGCCTACCAACCACAACACACCCACATTTGTACACCCTTAGGTGGCTTCACCAAGGGCAAGATATTTTCCTCAACCATAAGTGTCGCCTTCCCTACAGTATCAAACCCTTCGCAGATGAAGTACTGTGTGATGTTTCTCCTCTTGAAGATTATGATGTATTATTAGGACAACCATACTTGTGGAAGTGACATGTTGTGTATGAGTCTTGGCCCCACACTATTATTATTACTTTGGGAAATAAGTTGTACAGGATACCGAAGGTAGCATCACCTACCACCATCTCTTTGATCACTGCGAAGCAATGTAGTAAGATAATTTCCCATACTGGGAAATTTTTTTCCTTATGATTTGCTCTTAGGGGAAGAAGAATATTGTGGCCACAGCCTCCAAACAAGGCTCCTCCACATGACAGCAACAGATTGACAAGGTTGTGGAGGATTACAGGGACATCTTCACCTCACCCACAGGGGTACCTCTACACTGTCAGGTTAAGCACTCCATTGATCTGACCCCAACTGCATCGCTACCTAATGGACTAATCTATCAACACTCTATTCTGGAGAATGATCAAATCAAGAGGTAGACTTAGGATTTCTTGCATAAAGGGCACATCAAGCCAAGTTCATCACCCTGTGGGAGCCCGAGCGTGTTGGTACAGAAGAAGGATGGGACATGGAGACTATGTATTGAATATTGTTGGGTATACGACCAAAGTCCCACATTGACTAGAAGTGGAGAGGATCATGGGTATATAAGGATGGACAAATATCTCCATTGGTATGAGGCCTTTTGGGGGTAAAGCCCAAAAACAAATCCATGAGGGCTTAGGCCCAAAGTGGAAAATATCATAC
>APFE031289338.1:95093-129175 GCA_000404065.3 Pinus taeda
CGCCTCCCATTTTTCCTATATATCATGGGGATTCACCCATTTATTATACATATAAATTTAGGGTGGTTCTTAAAATTTCCCTGGGTTCATGGATGACATCTTGTGACCATTCACCAACTCATTAATGGTGGTGTGTTTCAATGAAATATTGATCTTTAGCCATATTTGGGAAGAGCACCTCCCCTATATTCGACATGTCCTCCAAATTTTTTGACAACACAAGTTGATTGCCAATTTGGAGAAATGCAATTTTGGTATGACCCAAGGTCAATATCTGGGGTAAATCAATGATGAGAAGGGTGTGAATGTGAACCCATCCAAGATAAAATTCATTTGAGATTGTCCAGCCCCCACCACTCTAACGGAGCTCTGCAACTTTCTGGGCCTTGCCAATTTCTACCGCAAGTTTATGTTGATGTTCTCCCATATCACTTGGCCTTTGGGTCAAGTGACCAAGGGCGGAGTGAAAGAAAAATTATTTTGGTCCGCATCCCAACAGAAGGTGTTTTTTGATTTGAAGCATTGCCTCTACTTTTCCCTAGTGCTCACATTACCAGGCCCACAATAACCATTTGATAACGAGACAGATGCCTCCAAATATGCTATTAGTGCAGTTCTTACTTTGTAGGGACATCCAGTGGTAGATCACATTGAGAAATTTTCAAACGCAGTCGAAAAGTATCCCACCTATCACAAAGAGATACATTCCAATGTGATGGCCTATCGATAATGGAAGCATTACATTCTAGGGAAGGAAATGGTCATCCACACAAACCACTGACCCCTACAGTTCATATAGACACAAGGGAAGTTGCAGAACAATTGCCATCAGAAATGGTTTGCATACCTACAACAGTTCCATTTGAACATTAATTATAATAAGGGTAGCACCAATAATGTTGTAGACTCCCTTAGTCGACCATCGGTCATGGCGCTAACCACTATGCTCGATTCTTGTGGGAATGAGAATTTGGGGTGGTGGCATCTATACAAGAGCGATCCAAAATTTAACAACACATACCAGACGCTCCTAGAAGGAAAGCAAGTTCCAAATTTCCACCTCTAGGATACACTGTTATGTCACTTGGGACACCTTTGTGTTCCTTCAAGCAAGCGTGCCAAGATGATTTGGGAGGCGCACTATTGTCGAGTCGTTTCAGAGTAGAGAAAATAGTGGCAGTGCTACAGAAGTATTTTTATTGGCCGAACCTTCGACAGGATGTTCAGAAGTACATCAGATCCTGCAATGCCTATGCCATTTCCAAACCAACCATAAAAAATAAAGGCCTATATACTCCTTTACCTACTCCTAGTCGACCTTGGAAATGCATCTCCATGGATTACATGTTAGGCCTCCCTTCTACTAAGCATGGAAACGACTACATTTTCGTGGTCGTTGACAAATTCTCTAAGATGGCCATTCTAGCGACCTGCAAGAAGAGTATCACAACATAAGCCATTACTAAGCTCTTCTTTGAACAAGTATGGGTACTCTTTAGGATCCCATGGTCCATTATCTCAAATCGAGACAACAGGTTCCTAAGAAAATTTGGGTCAAGTCTTTGGTCGATGTTGGATACCATGCTCACTAAGTCCATGACTTTCAACCCCCAAACTGATGACCAAACAAAGGTCGTTAACAGGATGATTGTACACATTTTGTGCATGTACAACTAGAAGGATCCATGCACATGGGATGAAAGCCTCCTCTTTGTCAAGAACAACTACAACAAATCTCTCCCCAGCTCAACTGGCCACAACGTCGTTCAGGCAGGGTTGGGATTCCATCCACTATATCCCATTGATGTGGCCATACCATTTGCAACTACTCAGGCAGCTTTAGCTCATGTCCAATCTGAAGCTGACAGGGCTAACAACTCCATTGAGTGCATCCAACACATCCTCTCAAAATTCCTTGACATATTGGACAAATCCAATGCTAAGTAAAAGCAACGACCTGATCAACATCGGGTGCGACACAAGTTTGAGGTGGGTGACAAAGTTTGGCTACATTTGCAAAAAGAGTGCCTTGTTTGGCCCCACCATAAGGTTTGGCCACACTGATATGGGTGATACACCATCACCAAAGTTGTAGGGGATAATTCTTTCGAGCTTAGCATTCCACCGTTCCTTGCCCTGCACCAAGTGTTTAATGTGGACCACCTTCGGCCATACTTTCCACCATTACTAGACACATCTGACATTACAGAACAACTCACACTAACGGTTTTAAACCTAAATTGCATGGAAGATACCACAAATGATCATATTATGGAAACATAGATCAAGAACACTTGCCAATAGAGGATCTAGCTATATCAAGTTGTCAAAGCAGACCAACTCCTTCACTAGGGCAAGCATTTCACCAGGGACCAGTTTCAACAAAAATTTCCTTACATCATGGAGGTTCTTCATGCAATGGGAATAATTGCTTCCTAAGTAGGTAGGACTGATCCAAGATTATATCGGTGGCCACACACCTATTCCACCTATACCTCTAGTCGGTTTCATCATTTTCCTTGTTTATAGCAACATTTACTATTTTTAGCATTTTTCGGGTCTTGAACTTCCGGAGCAGTTTTGACCCCATAAATAGCGTTCTTATGAGGTATGCAACATGCCCACTTCCATAGATTAGGTATTTTAAAAAATATTGTAGTACTCGAATAGATATTTCCAATGAGCTATCGTATGCGCCAAACATAGATAATATGACCACGTTACGACCCCGAGAAGTTGGCTACCCAACTAACCCCAACGGGGCCCAGAAACTCTTGGCATTCCATCTCTTGGGTTAGGATTTTGGTTTTTTAGGTTACCCCTTGTTGTTAAATAATAAAAATTCCCTTGAGCCTCATTGTAACATAGTTCATAGGCATGTGACCACCACATCTCTTCTCAGAGATAAGTTATCATTGCCCGAGCTAGTTTATTTCCATTTTGTTTGTAAGCATATTTCAGTTCTTTGATATTAATGAAATGAAGTGTTATTTTTGCTGCATATATATATTTGTGGTTATATCTATATTTTTTTGTGTTCCTTTTTAAGTTCATACTAGTGGTATATGAGCAGTCTAGTCTTTCTTTATTTTTATTTGCATGTCCCCAATGAGGTCGAGGTATAAGGAGTTAGGGCTTGAACTCGATCACAAATATTTTTCATACCCTAAGCATGAAATTTGGTGTCAAGGATTATAAGCAGCATTTGTTACTCAAGTTTTGTGGTTGTCTACACAAGCACATCCAAGACAAGGTGGAATTCTTGGACATCTCCTCTCCTAGCGCTACCTATCAATACATTATCAAGATTAAGCAGAAATTTCAACAAAAGAAGTGACACTTTGTATCTGTGAATTTGAAGCAAGGGGAAGGTGCCCCCAAGCCATAGAACAAAAGACAAATCCAAGGTGGGGCAATCTAGGACAACCCATCGAAGCCACAAGAAAATAACAACACCATGAAGACAAACAAGGACATGGGGAAATGGTATGAGTTCCATAAGATCCCCACTTACAATAAAAGTGAGTGTCGAGCCAAGCGGTTGTTAATGGATGAGCTAAAGGCTTCCGAATCAAATGCATGTTTTGACTCGGAGTCAGAACTTGAGAAGGGGAATGATAAAGGGAAGCACATTATTGATGTGGAGCCCACGACCATTGTTGCCACCACCAAAATCCAAAAGAATGAGCCTGAAGATCTAGAGGAGGGGGAGCCCCTCTTCCACTCCTAGATGTGGGTGAAGGGTTCTTCATTGCAGTTCATTCTCGATAGTGGGAGCCAAAAGGGCCTCATTTGAGAAGAGATCGTGAAGCGGTTGGGACTACCAACCACACCACATCCGCAACCATACACCATTGGGTGGCTTCACCAAGGGCAATAACTTCGTGTCAGCCAGAAGTGTTTCCTTCCCTATAGCATCAAACCCTTTGCAGGTGAGGTACTATGTGATGTTTCTCTTCTTGAATTTTGTGATGTATTATTAGTACAACCATACTTGTGGAAGTGACATGTTGTAGAGGAGTCTAGACCCCGCACTGTTATTATTACTTTGGGAAATAAGTTGTACAAGATACCAGAGGTAGCGTTGCCTACCACCATATCTTTGATCACTACAAAGCAATCCAGTAAGATCATTTCCCATATTGGGAAACTTGTTTCCCTTATGATTCACCCTCGGGGGAAGAATAATATTGTGGTCATGGTTTCCATACAGGGCTCCTCCACATAGTAGCAGCAGATGGACAAGGTCGTGGAGGAGTACAGGTACATCTTCACCTAACCCTCAGGGGTACCTCTACACTGTCAAGTCAAGCACTTCACTAATCTAACCCTAGGTGTTTCGCTACCCAATGGACCAATCTATCGATGCTCTAATATGGAGAATGATGAAATCAAGAGGCGGATTCAAAGTTGTTACAAAAAGAGCACATCAGGCCAAGTTCATCACCCTATGGGAGCCCGATCGTGTTGGTACAGAAGAAGGATGGGTCCTGGAGACTGTGAATTGACTATCAAGTGTTGAACAAGATCACTATCTGGAATAGGTATCCAATCCCTCATATTGATGACCTTTTGGACCAGCTCAAGGGGGGCAAATATTTCAACAAGATTAGGTCCCTATAATACTAGTGATTCCCCCATTACTATTGTCATTGTAGCCCTTATTGTTATTTCTGTGCGCCTATTGTCCCCATATTGTTATTATCGTGGCCCATAGAATCCCACTATTGTTATTGTTGTGCCCTTGTATTATTATTGTTATGGTGGCTTTGATTATATTGTGACCCCTTAGACTCCTATATATGGAAAGGAGTTTTTGTCATTTGTATCATCCAATAATTGTTCATTTGTGTAATGTAAAGGAGGTTTCCCCCTCGAAGAGGCTGATTTTGAATTCATTGCTCTATCTTTTCTTATATTTTTTGAGCTGGTTTCATAAAAATTGGTATCAGAGCTTTGGATTCTAGGGTTGCGCTGCTCCAAACAAGTCATCGTGGACTTTTTGCTATAACTTTTTTATACGATGTTTCAGAAGCTAAAATTAAAACCCACTTGAGCCAAAATCTCGCTGAAACTTGGGTCTAAATTTACGATCTTTTATCGCTATATTTTTCGAGATAGGACCTAAGGAAATTAGGGTTTTTGCAGGCTCCCGAATTATAGCTCAAACAAGTGACCTGAGAAAAAATCATCATAGCTTTCTCTCTGAGCATCAGATTGAAATTTTGTAAAATGTTAAAGAAATAGGACTGCCATTAGTGATTTTTTTATCAGTCTTAGGTCCTAAGGTCAAAACAGTGACACGTGGCACTTCGTGCAAGTTTGCTCTATTGAACCAATCTATAATCCGGTCATCATGGGAGCTTTGGCGTAACTCTTCCTTATAGAATCCAATCTTGATCAGACTTGTGGGGTTGGAAAGAGGACTCAGAGGGCTATCATAGGATGCAATTTCAGACCTTATAGATCCACAATTACAGAGATACAACAGATTCAATATCGAGCTCCTTCAAAGTGAACAAAAGGTGTGTTGTTTTTTTTTTGCATAAGTTTGCTTGAAAAAATAGATTGAAGGAATTCAACAGGCATAGTGAAGTATTATTATCATTAATTGATACCCCGAAGAAAGAAAATGGAAACACCTGGTAAGAAACCTAAAAACTCTAGCATGACTCATGAAGAAGAGGAATAAATGCAACATGATATATCAAAATTACGAGAGAAAGTGAAACAAAATCCACTCTCACAAAAAGTAACAAAAGCTAATATGGATGGTTTAAAGAAAGTCATGGAAGCTAAGATGGATGGCGTGGAAGATAAGATGGATGGTGTGGAAGCTAAGATGGATGGTTTAAATAAATGCGTGGAAGCTAAGATGAATGACATGGAAGCTAAGATGGATGGTATAGAATAAAAAATTAAAGGCAACATGGAAAATTTGAAGACAGAGGACAAAGTTGCTACAAGAAATGATTACTAATGGTGAAAGGGTAGTAAATGAAATGCATGATGAGAATAAAAGAAATGTTAATCGTGATTTAATAGACTCTAACATTGGATTGAAGACCCACCATGTTCCAAATATCGATATGAGGAACTTTGATGGTAAGGATCTCCTAAGATCGATACTACAAATGGAGCAATATTTCGATCTCCATAATGTGAAAAATACACAAAAGGTACACATTACAACTTTATATTTGGAACCAAATCAGTTTGTATGGTATCGATGGCTTTTCTCTCGTAAACAAATTGTCACTTGGGAAATTTTTATGGAAGAAATGATAGCACATTATGAGGATATAAAAACAAACACGTTTTTTAGTCAATTGATAAATATCAAACAAAATGGTTCAATGATAGAGCACATTGAGGACTTCCAAAAAATGAATATAAGGGTAAATGATATTCCAGAGGATCATAGGATTGATGTGTTCATAGGGACTTTAAAGGATAACATCCAACATGAGTTTCACCTTTGGGAACCTGATTCATTGGAGAAGGCATTCAGGTTGGCCAGAAAAATGGAAAGCAAAATTATGGAAACAAGGAAGCCTACCACTCACAACTATAAATATGGAATTGTTGTTTCCCCTAGCCTTCCACAACCTACAAGGTTGACACCACAACAATTGGAAGAAAAAAGAGAAAAATTGGCTTTGCTACAGTTGTGATAGAAAATACACTAAAGGTCATAAGTGTGTTGAGAAGAGATTATTTTACATAGATTGTGAAGAGGAGGAAGAAAATGAACAAGATACCTCAAAAGAAGAGGATATACACCAGGAACAAACCCTAGAGAAAGAAGAAATGAACCTGACCATATCTTGTAATGCATTGGCTGGAATTATCACTCCTCAAACTATCAAGATAGAAGGACATATCAAGAAGAAAAAGGTAATAGTATTGATTGATTCGGGTAATACCCATAATTTTATTCATTGTAAGATAGCCAAGGAATTGAATTGCCTTCCTCTATCCAGCACCAGAGTGTCAAGTGATGGTTGCAAGTGGTGGAACCATAAATTGCTTTGGAAAGTGCCATAATATCAAGCTATCCATGAAATAATATGTATTGAATAGCCCAATGTTTTCCATCCCAATGGGTGGTGTTGATGTTGTACTATGAGTCCAATGGCTACAATCCTTGGGTATAATAGCTTTTAATTTTCAAGAAATTTTCATGAAAATTGTTTTGGAAGGAAAGGAAGTTGAATTAAGGGGTATCGCAGGGAAACCAAGAAAGATAATTAGCTTTCAACGAATGAAAAAGCTTCTAATTAAATAACAACAAGGCGTAATTGCACAATTATGTTCGCTAGAGTTTCCCACATCGAAATCATCTATTTATCCAGATATCAAAAAAGTCTTAGATAATTATTCCAAGGTATTTGAGACTCCAAAAGGCCTCCCACCTCTTTGTGATCATGATCATGCTATTCATTTAATTCCGGGAAGTGTTCCTCCAACATCAGGCATTAGATATATCTCTATGCCCAAAAGAGAGAAATTGAACATATGCTTACATAAATACTAGAGGTTGGTATAATTCAACCTATCCAAAGTTCTTTCTCTCCTCAAGTATTATTGGTGCACAAGAAGGATGGATCATGGCGAATGTGTCTGAATTATAGGGAACTCAACAAGATCACTATTAAAGATAAATTTCCCATTCCTATCATTGATGTATTATTGGATGAATTGCATGGATCAATTTACTTCACCAAGTTGGATCTTCGTTCAGCATATCATCAAATTAGAATGAAGATTGAAGACATTCCAAAAATAGATTTTAGAACTCATCAGGGTCATTATGAATTTTTGGTCATGCCTTTTGGCCTTACCAATGCACCTTCTACATTTCAAGATATGATGAATTCCATTTTCAAACCCTTCCTTTAGAAAATTTGTGTTAGTATTTTTTGATGATATACTAATCTACAGCAAGTCTTGGAAGGATCATGTTCAACATGTTGACAGGGTGTTCAAACTATTGGAGGAGAAACAATTATATGCAAAAAGCTCCAAATGTTTCTTTGGAGTTGTTAGAGTCGGTCTTGACATCCCTTCGTCAGAGATCATTTCTCTGTATTGCATTTCATTTGTAGGTGTCTCGCTCGCTTCACTCACTTGCATTCCACTAGGGGCATGCCATAATCCAACGGAAGGGACTTGTTGTTCGTTACCCCTCATGCCTTACCATGTTGGCTCAGATCTGTCCATCAAATAAAGTTTTTGAGTCACTTACAGCCTTGTTTTAGTCTTTTGATTAGTAAGAGTCATTTCAGTCACTAGGTCTATGGTTTCTCAAGTTGTGTCTTCAAGATGTCCAATAAAGCCAACAGGCCTGAGGGAGGTAATTAATAAGTTCTCATTTCAAAGAATTTCATCGTCATATGGATAGATTATGACTTTTCTTCAAAACTATGTTTTGAAGCAAAGTCGACATTTCGTTTTTTGTATATATTGCCATGTAATTTTCAAAAAAGTTTTACAATTGTTGAAATCTCCAGGTGCAGCCTTGGTCTTCCTTGGTCAAGACATGCCACCGTCCCTACAAAAAATTGCCAAGAAATTTGTCATTCAAAGTCAAAAATCAAGGGGGAAACAAAAGAACAGAGTTGTATTAACTATGAAAAAGTGCCAAAAACTAAACATAAGAAAATGGGTTTTGAAGAGGTAAAAATCAAAACCATCTCTTGTCAAGATATATCTCAAAGCTATTTATCCCTTTGCAACAAGTGTCATTCAAAATCCAAGGGAGAAATCGTGTTTTGAAAGTGTAAGAGCAAAACTATGTTTGAAAGAGACCGACTGTGTGAGTTTAAGGTAGTGCGGTGCATACAACAGGTGGCGTAGCGCACCCACAGAGCGCAGCGCACAGAGTTGAAATACACAGTGTATTTTCTCAAGGGCGCGGTGCACCCACACGACGCGGTGCACTGGGTTTGTGTGTGGCACACAGGACCTCCAAAGCACAAATTCATCACTGTTGCATCAAAAATCAACCCATTACTCCATGAGCCATGTTCATCACTTGAAACAAAATTTGTTGTTCCAAGAGGTCAAAGGATATCAACTGGAGGATTGGAGGACCAAATTGTGTTTTTCAAAGGTCGAGACTATGCATTGAAAGGCTGCGCGGCGCATCGGAGGAGGGCACGGCGCACACAAGCCGCGCGGCGCACAGAGGGCAAATTCTCAGTGTTAAATTACACTTGCGCGGCGCACTAGGCTTGCGCGCGGCACACAGAGCCTACAAGCTAGTTGTTTATCTCGGCAGTCATCAAAACTCAATAGCGCCAAGTCTTTTTCTCCAAGTAAGTCTGAGCCTTCTTGATATTGAGTTTAACTTGTGTTGGGTGGTTCTTGGAGGGAGAATTCAAAGGTTTGAGGTTTGAAAATATAAACCCTACATTTATATCAAAATCTGCTCCATAGGGTTTTATAATTGGTGTTTTTAAATGATGATTTTGGTGCCAAGTTTCCTCTATCACTTGTGATTCCTTCCCTTTCATAATCCTATCATTATTAAACTCCCAAAACACTCATAATCCTGCTTCCGATTTTCCCTATACTAAACTCATATCATTCCTCATTATTCTCCCCCTCCTATATCATTTATCACCATATCACTTCCAAAATCCCTACATTCCCACATCCCTCAAAGTCACTGTTGCACATTTTCACTTGGAAGGCTCCATCATCTACTTTTCCCCCTCCCATATTCTTCCTCACATTCCCTCATTTTCTTATGGCACATTGGCATTGAAAACACATCACTTATTTATATTTGCCAAACCAAACACCTATACAACATACACATTGCAGCATTATGACAGAGACAGGTTCATCATATGAGCAAGAGTATGAGCAAGGGAGTGACTCATCCACTGAGCTTAATGTGCCAAGAAGGTCGCGAAAAGGTGGCAGACATGTCAGAGAAGAGCCTACTTCCTTAACTCAATTGCAGGCCTACCCGCTTGCGATGACATGTTTTCAGCAAATGTCATGCTTTCAGTATTGTGAGATGATCGCTCAGATCCAGCATCATCAGGAGTTAGTTCGGTTGTTTGTTTTACATTTTCATGATAGTCATGTTACTCTTGCTGGAGTAGACTTCACCTTGACACCAGAAACCATCTCTCAGGCCACCGGGATACCGAATATAGGGGAAGAGTGGACCAAAGGGAAGCAGCGAGATAGATCATATTATGAACCTTACATCAGGCCTAGCTATTTGAGGCAGCTCAAGAGAGTATTCCCATTTCAGTTTATGAAGGAATCTTATGCATCGTTGATGAGACTCATTATCAGATACTTCAGTTGTGAAGGTCGCTTCTCACGCCTCTATGCTTACCATATCAGGTTATTGATGCATTTCACAAGAGTGAAATTCATGAACATTCCATATTTTATGTACCAAAACATCAAAAGGATGACCACTCTTGTGCAGAGGAATAGTCCAAAACAGCAGCACAACAGAATTTATCATTACGCGCTCATCAAGATCATTGTTGTACATCAGCTTGGCCTACAGGGTATCACTTGGGAAGACTTCATCTCCCGTGAGTTCTTCACAGCTTCAGCGGCTCATCAGGAGGTTGTTCATGATCCAGGTGATTCTTCACAGTAGCATGGAGGTCAGGAGGTAGAGACTACCATTGTCCCAACATATGTTACCTATCAGAGAGGCATGAGGGGATTGTTTGTAGCAGCACGACGAGTACTATCTCCACCTGAGGTGGAAGGGGTCTCGTTGCCGTCATCAGCAGCACAAGTTCAGGTACAGGACCGAGGCAAGAGGCCAAAAAGCAGGATGAGGGGCCTTCAGGTGAGTGAGAGATTGACTTCATTCTCATTCAGGATGACGATATTGACATGGGCCCGCAAAGTGAACATCTTAGAGAGGTCATTCAGGAGCAGCAGACAGAGATCAATGCCTTATCCCTCAACTTGGAGAGGGCTAAGTTGATTATCAAATACCTAGTGCAGAGGAACAAACAGCTTGAAGATCAGCAAGAAATCATGGAGTTGCAAAATATCTGCGAGAATCGCCAAGCTGCCCAAAGGAGAAGGATTGAGTTCACTACATTGGAACAAGTGATTAATGATGATCGAGAGTCTTGGCTCGAGAGGATCAACATTCACCTGGAAAGACTATTGGAAAAGGTGGATAAGGACAAAGCATTGTTGAGGCACACGGTTTTCCATTACACGGCACGCAATATGAGTTCCAAGGCGCGAATAAGAAATTTGAAGGTAAAATTGAAGAAGGCAACAAAGAAGCAAAAGAGGCAACAAGAGCATGATCATCTTTAGATCTTGGCCGAACCTTATTTGCCTGAGCATGGCACTTGATGAGGCACTTTCAGCCCAAATTTCAAGGAATTTGGAGAAAATTTTGTCAATATTGAATTTTTGGCTATAAAAACAGGTTTTTTCCTGCCCTGTGCGTAGCACCACTTGGCGCGCACTTATCATTGGGAGCTCTCCAGGAGGATGACTTTACATTTTTGGATTTGTCATCAAAATTTATGTATGTTCATGGATTACGTAAGGATTTCATCAAGTTTTGGGTTGCCTAAAGGGTCAAAAACACCCTAAAAATGACCTCACTACCCCTATTTTGGCACATTGGAAGCAGTCTTGGGAGATTGTAGTTTTGGAGGGGTAAATGACATCCAAATCTAGAAATTCCACTTGGGTTGGAAAGTAGACAGGTAGGGCTTTCCAACAAGCACACTTGGGCTCAATTTGGACTTCATGAAGTGCCTCAAAATCAGCTCCAAAGTGGCACAACGTACACAATTTTGGCGCGGCGCACAGGGGATTTTTGCCCAATTTTTCACCTTCCAGCTCAGAAATTTGGCCAGTTTTACTAGTTTTGCTTTTTGATGTAATTTTTGATCTATATTGATGTAATTAGATAAACATGATGTAATTTTGGCACTTATTTACTAGTTCTAGAAGATTCATTCACTAACAAGTGAAAATTTAGTGCATGAATCAGTTTCCTAACATATAGAGGCAAGTTGTTTTGGTTCCCTAGATTTTAGTGCTTGGTTTAGAATTGGTTGAAACAGCTTCTAGAATGATGAACTTGACCCATAGAGGAAAGGGAATGGGTTGGGCTAGTCTATATCATGTATTCTCTTAGTCATTTTCAGGGTTGGACACTTGGGATTGCTTTGGCATACTATTGTACATATTTTCTTTGCATTTTTTGCTAAGGAAAGACTAGGGTTTTGCAGCACTGTTTGGGATCCATGTGGCTTTATGTTTTGATGGTGTGCTTCTCTCAGTAATTGTAAGTTGTTATGTGTATCATTTTCCTTCTCTCATCTTCCGCAATTGAACAAATGAAGTGTTAAGGTAGAATCCATAGATTGTTATGCTTTGCCTTTAAATTTGTTTGATCTTCAATGTTTTCACCTATTTAGGGAGAATCCTTGAAACCTTCTTGCTCTCCTTAGATCCTCACCAGTCTAATATACCCATTCATTCCCTTTAAAAGCATCAAGACAATTTCCTTCCTTGCCCCATTCAGACCTCTGCAAAAACTGTGCCTCAATCCCCAAGCCCAAATTTTCCTTTCCCTGTTTCAACAAAAACTCCTAAAAACTCAAATCAAACCTTTGTACTTCATACCTAGCCTTAAATTAGCTTCTATTTCAGTCATCTCGAGCCTCATCGATCATATTTTGCCGAGATTGACCCGGAGAGAGCCCTCTCCTGTCCTCGTAGGGCTAGCTACGAGGCTAAGCGTGGTTTTATGTGGACCTAGAACCTTGCCTTTTAAGCCTAAGGCAAATCTAGGCTCTAACATAGTGGCAACCATACTGGGGAAAATTTGATTGTGTGTTGGTATTCTTCATTTTGAAACTACAGACGGAGTCTGAAGATTAGCCAGGTAGCCTTCGAAATGCTTTTTCTTTGCATGAGCACAAGTAGATAAACGCTACTTCAGTCAATCTCCGGTCTAGTCTCATTAACGGAAACTCTAACTTGTGAACACCCCAGTATATTTGATGATTCGAAGTTGTGGTGGATAAGCTTATGAATTCATAGGCTAAGAAAGTTGTTTATGTTCCTTCGATCTTTTAAAAAAGCACACTGGCTTCAAGAAGACATACCAAAGCTAATCCATATCCAAATCCACCTCCTGTCTACGAAAATCCCAATTTGATTCCAAGACTCCTTCGTCAAGCAAGCTCTGTGACTCCCATGATTAAATATCGTTCATGACCTGCCATTTTTCAATATCTTGAAGAACTTGATTTTGATGAAAAGTTTGAATTGTCATTGTTTAAAACCAAGTCTGGAAGTGCTCTTGATTCTACAGTCCCAAATCTGGATTTCATTGCAGCTCTTAACATTGAAAAGTCTAATAAGTCTATTGAGAATTTTATTTTAAGACATCTCCAAACTACAATTGAGGTGACAAATATCATTGATTTTCTAGAAACTGCATCTGCTACCATTGGATCTTCCAACACGAAATCCACCTCCATAAATCCTACCGAACCACCCTTCATTCCCACCATCCTTGTGCAGCCTATTATTTCTGATCAAAAGTTTGCAATCAATTCGCCTTTATCTACTCCTTCTACACCCAAAAGTGCTTCTTCTCTGCACACCCCTCCTCATACATCTCACACCTCAGTTGCACCTACTCCCCCAACATCTCCAAGGCCGATTGAAAATCCACCAAGAGCGATGGCTGCTCGATTTGCTCCTCTTGCACTACCTCAAGTTTTAGATGACATGCTTGCAGATTATCAAAGTAACATTCCATTGTTTGATGGCACTCCTCAAAGTGGTCTGGCTCAACAGCATGTGGACAAAATGTCGGATTTCTTTGAGCGGTATGAAATTGATGAAGAAAATGTAACAACGAGACTCTTTGTGCAAACTTTTGGCAGTGAGGTAAGAAAATGGTTCAGAGCTTTGGCAGCTAGAAGTATTCCTACATTAGAAGAGCTCCAAAAATATTTTTTGGATCGTTGGGAAGTCAAGAAAGATCCTCTTCAAATCACTTCCGAATATACCAAGATCAAGCGAAATGTCGGTGAGTCCATGCAAGACTACTATAATAGATTCAATATGGTTTACAATGCAATTCCCGATGATTTAAGGCCATCTAAAAAGTCAGCTTTGCTTAAGTTCCCAGATGGTTTTGATCCTGATATGGCGTGTCAATTGTGAGAGAGAGATGCGCCTACCTTAGAAGAGATGCATAAAATTGCTGTTAGTGTTTAGGAAAATTTAAATGACAAAAGAGCTAGATTGAAAGCCGAGAAGAGAGTTTCAATAAAGGAAGAAGCTTCGACATTAGATCAAGTACTCTGCAAGGTAGAAAAGATGATTGAAAGATTAGCACTTGACAAGCCTGAACCGCAAATTCAGAATCCCAATTTCCGTGGCCAACAGCAGCCACAATACAGGATCAAACAATGTGAGCAGCGAGCCCAAGAACCGGCATCACAACAGTAGCAAGTAAAGACACCTCTTCAGCAGAATTTTGTTGGTCCCGAATCTAATGATGAAGACAATGTACTAGGAGAGGAAAATCACTTCTTTACTCCTGATGATATGCCCACCATTATCGCTGAGGATGATGAGTATGTAGGAAATTCAGCAATACAAAAGGATGAGGATTATATTTTGGCTAATGACACCGCTCTTGAAGAAGAATCAGTTGAGTACCAAAGAGGCTATATGAACGCGTTGTCTGCACAGCAGCGTCAGTATTCAATTAGAAGTAGAAATGTACCCATCAACCCAATCCCGAAGAGAAAAGAAGCTCCAGCATCCAAGAATGAGGCACCTAATGCACAAACGAAAGGGAAAGAGGCAATTGATCCCAGTATCAACAAGTCACCATCAACAGAAAAAGTCAAATCAGCCCATTGTTCCAAAAGATAAAGCTAAAAGAAAGGATGTTCCAGCCAAGGAAGCAGAAAGGCCCTCAACTTTTAGCTTAGAAAATTAAATTTCTAAATTAAAGGTTTCCATTCCCTTGACTGAACTAATGAGGAACAACAATTATAGAGGTCAGGTCTCTAAAGTTTTGAATTTTGATCCAATGTTTGATATGGTGAGTGTGGAGGATGATCAACCCGAGCTGATATTTGGACCAGCATTGAATGGTGAGTCTTCAGACATCGATGTGCCACCTTTTTATATCAGTTTGAGATTGCATGAGTCTGTGTTACATAATGCCATGTTTGATTCCGGCGCGTCCCACAATCTTATGCCGAAAGCTATCATGGATAAGTTGGGTTTGGATGTCACAAGGAGATACCATGATCTCTTTTCATTTGATTATAGCAGAGTAAGATGTATTGGGCTTATCAAAGACTTGGTTATAAGTTTGGATAAGATCCCCACAAAGAATGTTTTGATGGATGTTGTTGTGGCGGACATTCCTCCCAGGTTTGGTATGCTTCTTTCCAGGTCTTGGGGAGCAAAATTGAAAGGGACCTTACAACTAGATTTCTCCTATGCAACGATTCTTGTGTTTGGCCAAATGAGAAAATTGTACCGGGAACAAAAAATGAAATACATGATTACAAGCAAGAAGAAACCAATTAATAATCCAATTAATTATGTACATACAGATTTAGAGTCTTTTGTTTTGTATTCAGATAGTTTCAACGATATTGATAGTCAATTACTTGTAGCAGATGATATTCCAAAGATAGTAGAGAATTTCAGAGAAGTTTTGAATAAATAAGGACACAAACAGTAGAATATCGTTGAGCAATCGGCCCAAAACAATGGACAGCAAGCAGGAAAAACAGAGGTGACAGAGTTTCAGCACCTAGAAGAAGATGAAGACGGCCTGTGGACCATGGATTTCGATGGTGTAGTGGGAAATGATGGTGTTGGAATTGGTATTTGGGTACGCAGTCCTCTCTCAGCCCCGAACAAAGTGCCTAGTAATGTGCGGGTATGTTCCTACAAGCTTGCTTTTGATTGTTCAAACAATGAGGCTGAGTATGAAGCTTTGATTGTTGGCCTAAAAATTCTAAGGAAGCTCAATGTTAAGAGGATTGTTGTATATGGCGACTCTGAATTGGTGATAAAACAAGTTAAAGGTGAGTATCAAGCAAAACATCCTCAAATGCGAGCTTATCACAATGTTGTCCTAGATACCCTGAAATTGTTTTCAGATTATACCTTGATGTGTGTGCCTCGTATGCAAAATGGCATTGATGATGCACTTGCTAAGGTAGCAAGTAATTTGAAGATTCCTATGAACTCTAGTAATAAATTTGAAATTCATGTCAAGCATTGTTCGGCTGTCCTGGATAATCAGAGATATTGGCAAGTTTTCCAAGACAATGATGAGATTTATGATTTTTTGAAAACAAAGGTAAGTTCAAAGACACCTCAATTGATGTAGAACATGATGATGGTAAATATTATGTGCAGATCAATCAAATGGAAGTGTTGCAATTAAAGGATAAAATAATTCCTAAAGGCTTGATACCTTTAGAAGAGCTCTTTGATCAAGATGACGTAGCCCGCAAGCCAAAATCGCAGCCAATAGAGAAGGGTGTTGAAGAGGTCAATATCAGAACAGCGGCCAATCCAAAAATGGTAAAATTGTCCAAATCATTGCCACACAAGGTAAAGGCCAAATATATCAGTTTATTGTCATCTTTTGCTGATGTGATTGCTTGGCATTATTCTGACTTGAAGACATATGATACCAACATAATTCAGCATACCATTCTGATCAAGCCTAATCAAAAACCTTTCAGTCAAAAATTGAGAAGGCTAAATCCAAAACTGCTACCATCAACTGAGAAGGAGATAAATAGGTTGTACAAATCAGGAATCATTGTTCCCATCATATTCTTTGATTGGATCTCTAATTTGGTGCCCGTACGAAAGAAGACAAGCGAGATTCGCTTGTGCATTGATTTTAGAATCTCCATAAAGTTTCATTGAAGGATAATTATCCGTTGCCCAAAATGGATCATATACTTCAGCGAGTAGTTGGAGCATCTCGGATGTCGCTACTCGATGGTTATTCTGGATATAACCAAATTTTGGTCCATGAAGATGACTGGGACAAAACAGCGTTCACCACCTCATGGGGAACTTTTCATTACGCCAAAATGCCTTTTGGTTTGAAGAACGCGGGGGCCACATTTCAGCGGGCAATGGACTTGGCTTTCGCAAATGAGAAGCATGTCTTCTTGGTTGTATACCTTGATGATCTGACCGTGTTTTCCAAATCAGATGAAGAACACTTGTATCATTTGAAAATTGTCTTTCAAAAGTGCAGAAAATATGGTGTGTCGTTGAATCCAAAGAAGAGTTTGTTTGCCATGGATGAGGGCAAACTACTTGGGCACATCATATCGAAAGATGGCATTCATATTGATCCAGCACGTGTGGAAGTGATTCAGCAAATTGATTTGCCTCGGAATAAGAAGGAGATTCAATCGTTTAATGGTAAGATGAATTTTCTCCACCGCTTTGTTCCTAATCTTGCTGAACATCTAAGAGAGATTACAAACATGCTTAAGAAGGACAGCCAAGTGACGTGGACAGAAGAGGCTGTAAAATCTTTCAACTTAGTCAAATTAGCTCTTTCTTCAGCTCCGGTTCTAATCAGCCCGGACTACACTCAGGATTTTATATTGTTTTCTTTTGCCTCGGAGCATACAATGGCAGCTGTCTTAATGCAGAAGAGAGATGACTATGAAAGACCAATAGCTTTTTTAAGCCGAACTATAAGAGACACAACTCTGAAGTACAACATCATTGAAAAGAAAGCTCTTGCACTTGTGAAGGCATTAAAAGATTTTTGGGTGTATATTTTGCATTCTCATACTTTGGCTTATGTTCCTAACGTTGTTGTCAAGGATGTTTTAGTGCAGACCGATCCGGAAGGAAGACGAGGCAAGTGGATTGCAGCCTTGTTGGAGTACGATGTGGATATAAAGCCCACCAAGCTTGTTAAAGGTCATGGATTGGCTAGTTAATGGCTGAAACAAACTTGCACGCCTTAGAAATCAATCTGATCGTTGCTATGTCTGATGAAAATGAGGAAGGTTTGTCAATTCAAGTATCCGAAATGTTTGTTCTTTCCCCTTGGTATTCAGATATCATATATGTGCTGCAACATTTGTCACCACCACCCGGCATGGCTAGAAACAAAGGTAGAACTCTCAAATTGAAGGCTGTAAAGTTTTGTATTTTAAATTCTACACTTTATTGGAAAGATCCCGGTGGTGTTTTGTTGAATTGTTTGGTGGAAGGAGAAGTGCAACAAGTCATGGAGGATTTACATAAAGGAGATTGTGGTGGTCACCTCTTTTGGAAAACAATGACAATCAAGATTCTCCATGCAGGATACTACTGGCCAACATTGTTTTCTGATGTATATAAAGTGGTCAAGAGCTGTCATCAATGTCATATTTTTGAAGGAAGGCAGAAATTACAGCCTTTTCCGCTTAAGCCCATTGAGGTGAGTGCCCCTTTTCAGCAGTGGGGGTTGGATTTCATTGGTGAAATTCATCCCGCTTCTTCCGTTCAGCATCGCTGGATTCTCACGGCAATAGATTTCACAAAATGGATCGAAGCAATTCCCACCAGACAAGCTACAGATGCGGTAATTATTTCATTCCTTGAGAATAGTATCTTGTCTCGTTTTGGTTGCCCGAATAAGTTAATCACTAACAACGTAGCAGCTTTCAAATCAAAGAGGATGATTGAGTTCTGTAACAAGTATAAAATCATTTTGGGTCACTCAACTGCTTATCATCCGCAAGGCAATGGTTTGGCAGAGTCTTCTAATAAATCTTTAGTCAACATCATCAAGAAGCTACTGGAAATTAACAAGAAGTGTTGGCATAAGAAGTTGGTTAATGCACTTTGGGCAGTTCAGGTCGGCCAAAAGAAATCCATTGGTATGTCTCCCTTTGAGCTTGTTTATGGAGTTGATACAGTGTTTCCTACTTCTCTAGCAGCTCCGGTAGTCAAACTTCTTCAAAAAGCCGGCAGTGAGGAAGATCCTATGCAATGAAGATTAAATCAGATGATCCATTTGCAGCAGACACAAGAAGAGGTCTTCCAAAACACGTCCAAGTTGCAGGAGAAGACTAAGAAAATCTATGATAGAAAAGCGAAGGCGGACAGATTCCAAATGGAGGAAGTGGTGCTGAAATGGGATGCAAGGAATGAGGACAAGGGTAAGCACGGTAAGTTTGAAAATCTCTGGAAAGGTCCTTACAAAATTGATGCATATCGTGGTCAGAATGCTTTTCTTCTGAAGGAGATGAACAGAGAAGAATGTCTCAAAGGGCCGGTCAATGGTCGGCTGCTCAAGAGGTATCATTTCTGAGTTGTTTTTGCTGTCTACATTGTCATTTTACATACCATTTAATTTCAGTTTCATTGCAAGTGTGTGATGGGATCTTTTCTTCAATCTGGGGCCCGAAGTGAAGGCTATAATTTTGAAGAAAGATTTCAGTTTTGAGTTCAGTTTGTCTAGTCAGTTTTAGTCAGTCATTTTGGTTTCCTAATTCACTTAGTTTGAGTTAAGTTTGAGCCAATAAATTAGTTAAGTGAAAATAATGGACTCCATAGCCCAATGGACAAAGGCACTTTCTAGCTCTCCTAGAGATCTGCCATTCTTGGCACCTCCAAGGAGCCACCATCCCCATTGGAGCCAATGTTAGATTCGGTCTTTACATCTCTCCATCAGAGATCATTTCTCTTTATTGCATTTGATTTGTAGGTGTCTCGCTCGCTTCACTCACTTGCATTCCACTAGGGGCATGCCATAATCCGACAGAAGGGACTTGTTGTTCATTACCCCTCATGCCTTACCATGTTGGCTCATGTCTGTCCATCAAAATCAAGTTTTTGAGTCACTTACAGCCCTGTTTTAGTCTTTTGATTAGTAAGATTCATTTCAGTCACTAGGTCTAGGGTTTCTCAAGTTGTGTCTTCAAGATGTCCAATAAAGCCAGCAGGCCTCAGAGAGGTCCTTAATAAGTTCTAATTTCAAAGATTTCATCGTCATATGGATAGATTATGACTTTTCTTCAAAAATCTGTTTTGAAGCAAAGTCGACATTTCATTTTTTGTATATATTGCCATGTAATTTTCAAAGAAAGTTTTTCAATTGTTAAAATCTCCAGGCGCAGCCTTGGTCTTCCTTGGTCAAGACATGCCACCAAAAAATTGCCAAGAAATTCATCATTCCAAGTCAAAAATCAAGGGGGAAACAAAAGAACAGAGTTGTATTAATTATGAAAAAGTGCCAAAAACTAAACATAAGAAAATGGGTTTTGAAGAGGTAAAAATCAAAACCATCTCTTGTCAAGATATTTCTCAGCGTTATTTATTCCTTTGCAACAAGTGTCATTCAGAATCCAAGGGAGAAATCTTGTTTTGAAAGTGTAAGAGCAAAACTATGTTTGAAAGAGGCCGACTGTGTGAGTTTAAGGTAGCGCGGCACATACAACAGGTGGCATGGCCCACCCACAAAGCGTGGGGCACAGAGCTGAAATACACAGTGTATTTTCTCAAGGGCGTGCCGCACCCACATGACACGGTGCACTGGGTTTGTGCGCGGCGCACAAGACCTCCAAAGCACAAATTCATCACTGCTGCATCAAAAATCAACCCATTTCTCCATGAGCCATGTTCATCACTTGAAACACATTTTGTTGTGCCAAGAGGTCAAAGGATATCAACTGGAGGATTAGAGGACCAAATTGTGTTTTTCAACGGCCGAGACTGTGCATTGAAAGGTTGTGCAGTGCATCGGAGGAGGTCGCGGCGAACACAAGCCGCGCGATGCACAGAGGGAAAATTCTCAGTGTCAAATTACACTGGCACGACGCACACAGGCCGCGCAGTACACTGGGCTTGCGCACGGCGCACAGAGCCTATAGGCCAGTTGTTTATCCCGGTAGTCATCAAAACTCAATAGCGCCAAGTCTTTTGCTCCAAGTAAGTCTGAGCCTTCTTGCTATTGAATTTAACTTGTGTTGGGTGGTTCTTGGAGGGAGAATTCAAAGGTTTTAGGTTTGAAAATATAAACCCTACATTTATATCAAAATTTGCTCCATAGGGTTTTATAATTGGTGTTTTTAAATGATGATTTTGGTGCCAAGTCTCCTCTATCACTTGTGATTCCTTCCCTTTCATAATCCTATCTTTATTAAACTCCCAAAACACTCATATCCTTGCTTCCCATTTTCCCTATACTAAACTCATATCATTTCTCGTCATTCTCCCCCTCCTATATCATTTATCACCATATCACTTCCAAAATCCCTACATTCCCACATCCCTCAAAGTCATTGTTGCACATTTTCACTTCAGGCTCCATCATCTACTTTTCCCCCTCCCATATTCTTCCTCACATACCCTCATTTTCCTGTGGCACATTGGCATTGAAAATACATCACTTATTTCTCTTTGCCAAACCAAACACCTATTCAACATACACATTGCAGCATTATGACAGAGACAGGTTCATCATATGAGCAAGGGAGTGACTCATCCATTGAGCTTAATGTGCCGAGAAGGCCACGAAAAGGTGGCAGACATGTCAGAGAAGAGCCTACTTCCTTAACTCAATTGCAGGCCTGCCCACTTGCGATGACATGTTTTCAGCAAATGTCATGCTTTCAGTATTGTGAGATGATCGCTCAGATCCGGCATCATCAGGAGTTAGTTCAGTTGTTTGTTTTACATTTGCATGATAGTCATGTTACTCTTGCTGGAGTAGACTTCACCTTGACACCAGAAACCATCTCTCAGGCCACCGGGATACCGAATATAGGGAAAGAGTGGACCAAAGGGCAACAGCTGGATAGATCATATTATGAACCTTACATCAGGCTTAGCTATTTGAGGCAGCTCAGGAGAGTATTCCCATTTCAGTTTCTGAAGGAATCTTATGCGTTGTTGATGAGACTCATTATCAGATACTTCAGTTGTGAAGGTCGCTTCTCACGCCTCTATGCTTACCATATCAGGTTATTGATGCATTTAACAAGAGTGAAATTCATGAACATTCCATATTTCATGTACCAAAACATCAAAAGGATGACCACTCTTGTATGGAGGAAGAGTCCATAACAGCAACACAACAACATTTATCATTACGCGCTCATCAAGATCATTATTGTACATCAGCTTGGCCTACATGGTATCACATGGGAAGACTTCATCTCCCGTGAGTTCTTCACAACTTCAGCGGCTCATCAAGAGGTTGTTCATGATCCGGGTGAACCTTCATAGCAGCATGGAGGTCAGGAGGCAGAGACTACCATTGTGCCGACATATGTTACCTATCAGAGAGGCATGAGGGGATTGTTTGCAGCAGCATGACGAGTACTATCTCCACCTGAGGTGGAAGGGGTCTTGTTGCCGTCATGAGCAGCACAAGTGTAGGTACAGGACCGAGGCAAGAGGCCAATGCAGGATGAGGGGCCTTCAGGTGAGCGAGACACTGACTTCATTCTCATTCAGGATGACGATACCGACATGGGCCCGCAAAGTGCACATCTTAGAGAGGTCATTCAGGAGCAGCAGACAGAGATCAACGCCTTATCCCTCAACTTGGAGACGACTAAGTGTATTATAAAATACTTAGTGCAGAGGAACAAACAGCTTGAAGATCAGCAAGAAATCATGGAGTTGCAAAATATCTGCGAGAATCGCCAAGCTGCCCAAAGGAGAAGGATTGAGTTCACTACATTGGAACAAGTGATTAATGATGATCGAGGGTCTTGGCTCAAGAGGATCAACATTCACTTGGAAAGACTGTTGGAAAAGGCCAATAAGGACAAAGCATTATTGAGGCACATGGTTTTCCATTACAGAGCACGCAATATGAGTTCCAAGGCGCGAATAAGAAATTTGAAGGCAAAATTGAAGAAGGCAACAAAGAAGCAAAAGAGGCAAAAAGAGCATGATCGCCTTCAGATCTTGGCCGAAGCTTCTTTGTCTGAGCATGGCACTTGATGAGGCACTTTCAGCCCAAATTTCAAGCAATTTGGAGAAAAATTTGTCAATTTTGAATTTTTGGCTTTAAAAACAGGTTTTTTCTGCCATGTGCGTAGCGCCACTTAGCGCGCGCTTATCATTGGGAGCTCTTCAGGAGGATAACTTTACATTTTTGGATTTTTCATCAAAATTTATGTATGCTCATGGATTACCTAAGGATTTCATCAAGTTCTGGGTTGCCTAAAGGGTGAAAAACACCCTAAAAATGACCTCTCTGCCCCTATTTTGGCACACAGGAAGTAGTCTTGGGAGATTGTAGTTTTGGAGGGGTAAATGACATGCAAATCCAGAAATTCCACTTGAGTTGGAAAGTAGACAGGTAGGGCTTTCCAACAAGAACACTTGAGCTTAATTTGGACTTCAGGAAGTGCCCCAAAATCAGCTCCAAAGTGGCACGACGCACACAGATTTTGGCGCGGCACACAGGGGATTTTTGCCCAATTTTTCACCTTCTAGCTCAGAAATTTGGCTAGTTTGACTATTTTGCTTCTTGATGTAATTTTTTATCTATATTGATGTAATTAGATAAACATGATGTAATTTTGGCACTTATTTACTAGTTCTAGAAGATTCATTCACTAACAAGTGAAAATTTAGTGCATGAATCAGTTTCCTAACATATAGAGGCAAGTTGTTTTGGTTCCCTAGATTTCAGTGCTTGGCTTAGAATTGCTTGAAACAACTCCTAGAATGATGAACTTGACCTCTAGAGGCAAGGGAATGGGTTGGGCTAGTCTATATCATGTATTCTCTTAATCATTTTCAGGGTTGGACACTTTGGATTGCTTTGGCATACTATTGTACATATTTTCTCTGCATTTTTGGCTAAGGAAAGACCAGGGTTTTGAAGCACTATTTGGGATCCATGTGGCTTTATTTTTTGATGGTGTGCTTCTCTAAGTAATTGTAAGTTTTTATGTGTATCATTTTCCTTCTCTCATCTTCTACAGTTGAACAAATGAAGTGTTAAGGTAGAATCCATAGATTGTTATGCTCTGCCTTTAAATTTGTTTGATCTTCAATGTTTTCACCTGTTTAAGGAGAATCCTTGAAACATTCTTGCTCTCCTTAGCTCCACACCAGTCTGATCTACCCATTCATTCCCTTTAAAAGCATCAAGACAATCTCCTTCCTTGCCCCATTTAGACCTCTGCAAAAATTGTGCCTCAATCCCCAAGCCCAAATTTGCCTTTACCTGTTTCGACACAAAAACTCCTAAAAACTCAAATCAAACCTTTGTACTTCATACCTAGCCTAAAATTAGCTTTTATTTCAATCATCTTGAGCCTCATCGATCATCTTTTTCCGAGATTTACCCTGAGAGAGCCCTCTCCTATCCTCGTAGGGCTAGCTACGAGGCTGAGCGTGGTTTGATGTCGACCTAGAACCTTGCCTTTTCAGCCTAAGGCAAATCTAGGCTCTAACAGGAGTACAAGAGGTGGAATATCTGGGTCATATTGTATCTCATGAAGGTGTTAAGGTCGACCCTAGAAAAATTAAATCCATTAAGGAATGGAAAATCCCCACATCCATAAAGCATCTCTAAGAAGAAAGTTTGTTAAGAATTATGGGATAATAGTAGCACCTCTAACAACATTATTGAAGAAAGATGCATATTCATGGACTCCAAAAGCAACGAAGGCCTTTGAACATATTAAAGGAGTAATGTTCCAAGCATGGGTCTTAGCTATGCTAGACTTCATAAAAGCCTTTATTATGGAATGTGATGCCTCAGGAAATGGAATTGGTGTTGTTCTAATGCAAGAAGAAAGACCCATTGCTTTCGAAAGTCATCCAATCCGAGGAAAGTATTTACACAAAGTTATTTTTGAGAAGGAAATGTTGGCAATACTACATGCACTTAATAAATGGTGACCCTACCTAATGTGAAGACACTTCAAGGTAAAAACTGATCATGATAGTCTTAAATATTTTTTAGAACAAAGATTATCTTCAGAAGAGAAGCAAAAATGGGTCACAAAGATGTTCGGTTATGACTATGAAATCATCTAGAAAAAAGGGAAGCAAAATGTTGTGGCATATGCACTCTCAAGAAAGGATGAGGATGTGGAAGTATCTATTTGCGCCATTTCTATTATCCAACCGGATTGGATAAACAAAGTGAGGGATGAATGGAAGAATGACGAAGAAGTCTGGGCAATCATTTAAAAGTTACAAGAAGATCCCAGTACATCTGATACATTTAGCTGGAAAAATGATTCATTATGGTACAAAGATCGCTTATACCTATGTAAGAATTCCCAACTCAAACAAAACATTATTATGGAATTGCACACCTCTCCCTTAGGAGGGCACTCGGGATTTTTAAATACTTACAACGGGGTTAAGAAGGAATTTTTTTTGGGATGACCTTAAATCGGATATTCAAAAGTTTTTGGTGGATTCTTTGGTTTTCCAACAAAATAAAGTTTAAACACTTAAGACCCCAGGTCTATTACAACTTTTATCCATTCTAAGCCAACATTGGGAGGAGGTTTCAATGGGTTTTATCATAGGTTTACCTGATTCCGAAGGAAAGAGTGTCATCATGGTGGTAGTTGAAAGACTTACCAAGTATGCACACTTTTGTGCATTATCTCGTCCATTTAAAGCCAATACGTTTTCTACATTTATGGAAACAATTCAAAAGCTACATGGAAACCCAAATATTATTGTAAGCGAAAGAGATCCCATTTTCACTGGAAATTTTTGGACTAAATTATTTTCTTGTCATGGTACTCAATCAGCTCATAGCTTATCTTATCATCCTCAATCTAATGGGAAAATTGAGATAGTAAACAATTGTTTGGAAGGATATATTTGTTGCTTTGTATTTGATAAACATACACAATGGGTCAAATGGTTGCCTCTGGTTGAATGTTGGTATAACACTTCCTTCCATACTGCAGCAAAAATGACCCCATTTATGGCACTTTATGGATATCATCCACCATCCATCACATCATATTTAAGAGAAAAATCTAAGTTTCAAGCAGTGGAAGATCACATCAAGCATCAACAACAAGTTCTCCAACTCTTAAAGGATAACATCACTTTGGCACATAATAGAATGAAACAACAGGCAGATCAACATCGTAGTGAAAGAAGTTTTGATGTAGGTGACTAGGTATTCCTATGATTACAACCATATAAACAAATTCCCCTCAAGCAAGCTAAGAATGATAATAAATTATCACCAAAATAGTATGGTTCGTACAAGGTGCTGCAAAAGATTGGTACTATGGCATACAAATTGGAGCTTCCTGCAACTTCCCGAGTGCACCCAATTTTCCATGTTTCATGCTTAAAGAAGGTTATAGATGACAAGCTCCCAGTTCGAATAATATTTCCAGAACTTAACAAGGAAGGAAAAATCATATTGGACCCTGAAGCAGTGACAGAAACAAGAACTCAACAGCTACGAAATCGATCAATTTCAGAGTATCTCATCAAGTGGAAGAACTTACCTATGGAAGACTCCACATGGGAGGATGAGAATTTTATACATAAGCATCCATAACTACTCTAGCATTGAGGACAACACTTTTTTCAAGGAAACGGGCATGTTATGTCCCTATAATACTAGTGATTCCCCCATTACTATTGTCATTGTAGCCCTTATTATTATTGTTGTGCCCCTATTGTCCCCATATTGTTATTATTATGCCCCATAGAGGCCCATTATTGTTATTGTTGTGCCCTTATATTATTATTGTTATGTTGGCTTTGATTAAATTGTGACCCCTTAAACTCATATATTTAGAAAGGAGGTTTTTTCATTTGTATCATCCAAGAATTCTTCATTTGTGTAATGTAAAGGAGGTTTCCTCCTTGAAGAGGCTGATTTTGAAGTCGTTGCTTTATCTTTTCTTCTATTTTGTGAGTTAGTTGCATAACAAAGTTTGGGTATCACTAGCTACCAATCGAACCATCCGATGTGTGGAATACTTCCTTTGAATCTAAGGAGGGCCTTTTTGAATGGTTGGTCATGCCTTTCAGATTGACGAATGCCATGCAACCTCCATGAGGCTGATAAATGACATCTTGTGACCCTTCACCAACTCATTTGTGGTGTTGTATTTGGATGACATCCTAATTTTCAGCCAGATTTGGGAAGAGCACCTTCGCCGTATTCGACAGGTACTCCAAACTATGTGACAACACAAGTTGTGTGCCAATTTGGAGAAATGCACTTTTGGTATGACCCATGTTCAATATCTGGGGTAAATAATTGATAAGCGGGGTATGCATGTGGACCCAGCCAAGATACAAGTCATTTAGGATTGGCCAACTGCAACCATTCTAACAGAGCTCCACAACTTTCTAGGTCTTGCCAATTTCTACTGCATTTTCATGTTGGAGTTCTCTCATATCACTCGGCCTTTGAGTATAGGCACCAAGGGCCAAGAGAGAAAAATTATTTTGGTCTGAGTCCCAACAGAAGGCATTTTCTGAGTTGAATCATCGCCTCTGGTCGATGTTGGATATCGAACTCACTAATTCCATGGCTTTCGACCCCCAAACTGATGGCCAAAGAGAGTTCCTCATCAGGATGATTGTGCACATTATGCGCATCTACAACTCGAATCATCCATGCACATGGTATGAAATCCTCCCCTATCTCCAACACAGCTACAACAGAGCTCTCCATAGCTCAATTAGACATAGGCCCTTTCAGGTGGGGTTGGGATTCAAGCCACTATGTCCCAATGATGTGGCCATACCATTTTCAACTACTCAGGCAGCTTCGGCCCATGTCCAGTCTGAAGATGATAGGGCTAACAACTTCATTGAGTGCATCCAGCACATCCACCAGCAAGTCCATGACATATTGGACAAAGACAACGCTAAGTACAAACAACGACATGATCAGCATCGGGTGCCAGACAAGTTCCAGATGGGTGACAAATTTTGGCTACATTTGTAGAAAGAGCACCTCACTGGGCCCCACCATAATCTTTGGCTACTTCGATATGGCTCGTACACCATCACCAAGGCTATATAGGACAATTCTTTCGAGCTCAACATTCCACTGATTCTTGGCATGCACCTAATGTTCAATATGGACCGCCTTCAACTATATTTTCCACCATTACTAGACACATCTGACATTGCAGAACAATTCACACCAACATATTTAAAGCCAACTACATGGAATAGTCCATAATTGATTGAATCATGGACACACAGATTAAGAACACTCTCCAATAGAGAATCTAGCAATATCGAGTTCAACAAAAATTTCCTCACCTCATGGAGGCTTTACACGCAATGGCAACCATTGCTTCTTAAGGAGAGAGGATTGATTCAAATGGATATTGGTGGCCACCAAGATATTCCACCTAGACCTCTAGTTAGTTTCATCAATTTCCTTGTTTATAGCATCATTTACTATTTTTAGAAGTTTTTCAAGTCTTGAACTTTCGGAAAAATTTTGTCCCCCTAAACGACGTTTTTTTGAGGTCCGCAACAAGTCCAATTTCATAAGGAATGCCCTACATAAAATATTGTATTACTCAGAGATATCTTTCCAATGAGGTGTCATACGTGCCAAATGGAGATAATATGACCAAGTTACGACCCTGGAAGTTGGTTGCCCAACTAACTCCAACGGGGCCCACAAACTCTTGGTGTTCCATCTTGTGGGGTTATGATTTTGGTTGTTTTATGTTTTTCCCTTGTTGTTCAATAATACAAAGTCTCTTGAGCCACATTGTAACACAGTCAGAGGCATGTAGTAGCCACATCTCTTCTGAGAGATAAGGTATCATCGCCCGAGCTAGTTTATTTCCATTATGTTTGTAAGCATATTTCAGTTCTTTGATATGAATGAAATGAAGTGTTATTTCTATTGCATCTTTTTGTTTGTGGTTATATATGTATTTTTTTTCATTATTGTTTAAGTTCAGATCAGTGGTATCATAGCAGTCTACTCTTTTTTATTTTTCTTTATATGTCCCCAATGAGGTCGAGGTATATGGATTTAGGGCTTGAACCGGTTAAACCCTTGCAAGACCAGCCTCGCAAATCCCGATGGCCTCCCATGGCAGAAGAAAAGAAATATGAGGGAGTAGGAGATCGTTTCAAAATGTTTCTCAGAGCATCCCTTGAGCGGCAGAGGAATGCGATGATGGAAAACCTTGTCAAGATCCTTTGGTAGCTACTCACATGCGATGCATCTTCTTCCGGCAGGCACTCTGGGAGCGCCACTCCCTTTAAGGTAAAATTAAACTTTCACATCCCCATATTTGAAGTTTAGATAGATGCGAATGTCGTATATAAATGGTTAAATTTTCTAGAACAATATTTCTTGGTTCATTTCTTTTCTAGCCGGGAAAATATTCCCTTTTCACTCCTCAAAGTCGCCCCCCACATCAAGGACTAGTGGGAAACCTACTGCAAGAAGAGGGACAAGAGTGAACCCTCACTATTCTCAACTACACCCACTTGGAATTCTTTCCCCAATGCCATCAAGGAGTAATACTACCTAGTCAAGAGATATGAAGATAAATACTTAAAGTCGACCACGTTGTGGCAGGAAATAGACCAAGACGTGCCAAAGTTCACAAAATGTTTTCATATCCTTCGCATGAAGTTGGATATCAAGGATTTTGAGAGGAATTTGGTACTTAAGTTTCACAGTTGTCTACACAAGTACATCCAGGACAAGATGGAATCCCTGGACATCTCCTCGCTCATTGTTTCCTATCGATACACTGTCAAGATTGAGCAGAAATTTAAATAAAAGAAACAAGACTTTAGATCTATGAATCTAAAGCAAGGACAAGGGAAAGCCGCATAAAAAGGAAAAAGCCAAGATAGGGCAACCCAGGATAACCCGCTGAAGCCACAAGAAAATAACAACATCACAAAGACAAAGAAAGACACAGGGAAATGCTGTGATTTCCATAAGATCCCCACTCACAACACAAGTGAGTGTCAGGCCAAGAAATCACTAGTTGTTGAGCTGAAGGCTTCTGAATCAGATGCATGTTCGATCCTAAGTCACAACCCAACTAGGGGAATGATAAAGGGAAGAAGTTTATTGATGCAGTCCCCAATGACACCGTGGCCACCACCAAAATCCAAAAGTATGAGCACGAAGATCCAAAGGAGGGGGAGCGCCTCTTCCACTCCCAGATGTGGGTGAAGGGTTCTCCGCTGCAGTTCATTGTCAACATCGAGAGCCAAAAGGACCTCATTTCCATAGAGTTCATGAAGCGGCTAGGCCTACTGACCACACGATCCTCACAATCAGACACCATCATGTGGCTTCACCACGACGAGATCTCTGCATCAGTCAACAGTGTCACCTTCCCTATAACATTAATGCCTTCGCATATGAGGTATTGTGTGATGTTTCTCCTCTTGAATTTTTTGATGTATTATTAGGAAAACCATAGTTGTGGAAGTGACATGTTATGTATGTGTCTAGGCCCCACAATTTTATTGCCACTTTGGGTAATAAGTTGTACATGATATCAAAGGTAGCGTTGCCTACCACCATCTCTTTGATCACTTCGACGCAATGTACTAACATCATTTCCCAGACTGGAAAAATTGTCTTCATTATGATTCACCCTCATGACAAGAAGAAGATTGTGGCCACAACCCCCAAAGAGGGCCCCTCCTCCTGGAAGCAGCAGATGGACAAGGTTGTGGGGGAGTATAGGGTCATCTTCACCTCACCCATAAGGGTACCTCTACACTGTCATGTCAAGCACTCCATTGATCTAATCCCAGGTGCGTTGTTGCCCAATGGACCGATCTATCAACGCTCTGTTCTGGAGAATGATGAAATAAAGAGGCAAATTCAAGAATTGTTGTAGAAGAGGCACATCAATCCAAGTTCATCACCCTGTGGGAGCTCGATCGTGTTGGTATAGAAGAAGGATGGGACTTGGAGACTTTGTATTGATTATCAGGCACTGAACAAGATTAGTTTGCGGAATAGGTATCCAATCCCACTGCTTGATTTCCTTCTGGACTAGCTCAATGGAGCCAAATATTTCAACAAGATTGAATTGAAGTCTGGGTATCACCAGGTACCAATCAAACCTTCCAATGTGTGGAAGACTGCCTTAAAATCTAAGGAGGGCCTTTTTGAATGCTAGTCATGCCTTTTGGGTTAATGAATGCCCCTGCAACCTTCATTAGGTTGATGGAGGACATATTGCGATCCTTCACCAACTCATTCGTGGTGGTGTATGTGGATGACATCCTTATCTTCAGCTAGAGTTGGGAAGAGCACCTCTGCCATATTCAACAGGTCCTCCAAACTCTGTGACAACACAAGTTGTGTGCCAATTTGGAGAAATGCACTTTTGGTTGACCCAGGTTCAATATCTCAGGTAAATCATTGATGAGCATGGTGTGCATGTGGACCCAGCAAAGATACAAGTCATCTGGGATTGGCTAGCCCCAAACACTCTAATGGAACTTTGCAACTTTCTAGGTCTTACCAATTTCTACCACAGGTTCATGTTTGGGTTCTCTCATATCACTTGGCCTTTGAGTCAAGTCACCAAGGGCGGAGCGAAAACAAAAAATTCTTTTGGTTTGAATCCTAACTGAAGGCATTTTTTGATTTGAAGAATTGCCTCTACTATGCACTAGTGTTCACATTACTAGACCTGTAGCAACAATTTGAGATTGAGACAAATGCCTCCGACTATGTTATTGGTGGTTCTTACTCAACAGGGGCATCAAGTGGCATATCACAGTGAGACACTTTCAGACATAGTCCGTATGTATCCCACCTATAACAAAGAGATGTATTCCATTGTGCAGATCTGTCGACAATGGAAGCATTACATTCTAGGGAAGGAAACAACCATCCACATAGATCACTGAACCCTACATTTCATACAGACACAAGGGAAGTTGCAGAATGATTTCCATTAGAAATGGTCCACATACCTGCAACGGTTCCATATGAACATTAAATACAAGAAGGGTAGCATCAATTTCAAACTACCTTATCTTATCATTGGTCATGGCGCTAAACACTATTCACGACTCTTGTGAGCACGAGACTTTTGGGTGGTTGCATCCATACAAAAGCGATATATAATTTGGTAACACATACCAAACGCACTTGGAAGGCAAGCAAGTTCCAAATTTTCACCTCCAGGATACACTGTTATGTCACCTGGGACACATTTATGTTCCTTCAAGCAACGTGCCAAGATTATTTGGGAGGCACACTACAGTGAGGTCGTTGGACACTTCGAATTAGATAAAAAAGTGGCAGTGTTGTAGAAGTATTTTTATTGGTCAAACCTTCGACTAGATTTTGGGAAGTACATCAAATCCTGCATTCTTTGCATCATTTCCAAACTGACCATCAAGAAGAAAATCCTATATACTCATCTACCTAATCCTAGTCGACCTTGGGAATCCATCTCAATGGATTACATGTCAGGCCTCCCTTCTACTAATCATGGCAATGACTGTGTTTTCATGGTCGTCAACGGATCCTCTAACATGGTCATTCTAATGGTTCACAAGAAGAGTATCATAGCAGAAGACACTGCTAAGATATCCTTTGAATGAGCATGGGTACACTTTGGGATCCCACAAACCATTATATCATATCAGAACAATAGGTTCCTAAGTACATTTTGGTCAATTCTCTGCTCAATGTTGGATACCAAGATCACTAAGTCCATGACTTTACACCCCAAAACTGATGGCCAAACAGAGGTCATCAACAGGATGATCCTACACATTCTGCACATATACAACTTGAAGCATCCACACACATGGGACAAAATTCTCCCCTACATCTAGCACAGCTACAGCAGAGCTCTCCATAGCTCAACTAACCACATTCCCTTTAAGGTGGGGTTGGGATTCCATCCACTATGTCCCATTGATGTGGCCATACCATTTGCAGCTACTTAGGTGGCTTCGGCCCATGTCAAGTCTGAAGTTGATAGGGCTAACAACTTCATTAAGAACATACAACACATCCACCAACGATTCCATGACATATTGGACAAAGCAGTGACATGATCAACATCTGGTGCCACACAAGTTCCAGGTGGGCAACAAAGTTTGGCTACATTTGTAGAAGGAGTGCCTCGTAAACCATCACCAACGCTGTAGAGGACAATGATTTAGAGCTTAGCATTCCATTGTTCCTTGGCCTGCACCCAGTGTTTAATGTGGATTTCCTTCTACCGTACTTTCCACCATTATTGGACACATCCGACATTGCAGAACAACTCACACCAACAAAGTTAAACACAGACTACATGGAACATGCCACAACTAATAAGATCACACACAAATAAAGAACACTCACTAATAGAGGATCCAGATATATCGAGTTTTCAAAGCAGGCCAATTCCTTCACCGGGGCAAGTGGCTCACCATGGACCAGTTTCAACAGAAATTTCCTCACCTCATGGAGGCTATGCACACAATGGCGACCATTGCTTCCTAAGGATGGATGAATTATATAGGTTGATATTAGCGGCCACATTTCTATTCCACCTAGACCTCCAATATTTTTCATCAATTTCATGTTTATAACAACATTTACTATTTTTAGTAGTTTTTTCGGTTCCTCAACTTCCAGAGCAATTTTGACCCCCTAAACAACGTTTTTTTAGGTTCGCAAGAGGCCCATCTCCCTAGGAAAGGGTATGCATCAAATCTTGTAGTACTCAAAGAGATATTTCCAACAAGGTATCGTACACACCAAACAGAGATAATATGACCAAGTTACGACCCTGAGAAGTTGGTTGCCTAACTAACCCCGACAAGTCTCACAAACTCTTAGCGTTCCATTTTCTAGAGTTAGGGATTTAGTTGCTTAGGTTTTTCCCTTGTTGTTCAATAATAAAAATTCCCTTAAGCCTCATTTTAACACAGTTCAGAGGCATGTAGTAGCCACATATCTCCTCAAAGATAAGCTACCATCGCCCGAGCTAGTTAATTTCCATTCTCTTCGTAAGCATATTTCAGTTCTTTGATATTAATGAAATGAAGTGTTATTTCTATTGTGCCTTTGTATTTGTGGT